>JAATLQ010002297.1:0-36945 GCA_013421005.1 Heliconius erato x Heliconius himera
ATTTATATTTCCATTTCTTCGCTCTGATGTCGAGGTTAAGCGCGGCGTTGAGTTCTGCCACTCAACACGCAATGCCTCCAGAATTCGGCAGAAAGTGGGGAACGGAGTGTCTTAACACTAGGTTCCCTCTGCCTACCCTGCTGTGTGCGGGATACAGCGTGAAGCTGATTTATTTATTTATTTTATTTTATTATAGTTGTCAATCAATTCTGCTTAAATCAATAATCATGTATTTTAAGAGGGCGAAGCCGTGGGCGGGCCGCTAGTTTAACAATATTTAAAAAGTTATTTAAAATTTTCTTATCATTTGTAGACAGTTGATAGAGATAATAAACGTCATTGTTAAATATTTTTCAAGATGAAAAGATTGCTGCTGATAGTGCTGGATTGAAGCCTCTGAAGTTTACCTACTCATCACTGCGTGTGGCAGCTTTTTCTTAACTCATGATTAATGATATATAAATCCAAGTACATACTTGTAAAGTTGAAATTATAATATAAAATCACGATTTATACGAACATTCAAACACAAAAAAGCAAATAACAAGAAATAAATTAAAATTAAATCACTTATATACATAGGCCACGTAGCTTTAATTAACTTAAGTGGCCCACAAAGAAAAGAAAAGTAAAAGAAAAACACAAAGCAAATTTCTTATATCAACTATAACAATTGCTATAGAAAAGGGCAAAAATAATATAAAAGATTAGGTGTTATAAGTCTGGTTTCCTGCATAATCCCACAATCAGTGAAGCGCGACCGCACGTCCTTCTAGTTACCAGTTTACCGCCTCGTCGCCGAAACAAATGTTTGTTCTTTACAAAATACAATTCACACACAAAAAATGGAACAAGTTAATATAAAATAAGTAAAAAGTTTCACGGTAGATCCTAAAAAGTGTGAAAAATTAGTTTTTTGTTATATGTTTACTTTTGGATCCTCCTTCTTTATTTACGCTTTGGGTCAATGCTAAAGTGCTATTGTTTTACGTTTTGTTACTTGATAAAAAATATGCACAAAATTATGAAAAATGTGAACAAAATTTAACTTATTCACTAAAGAGTAAAATATTGTTTTATTTTTATTGTGTACCACAGGTTGCATAGTGTTAAGACTCTCCGTTCTCCGCCTCGCTTTGTTATCAGAACGAGAAAATAACAATAATTTATTTCCTCGAGTAGGAATCGAATTTACAACCGCCACATTTACAACAGTCACAAGTACCTTTTTGAAATATATATGATAAATATTCGAAGTAATATTTATATGTCTCGTGCCTTCTTATCGAGGGTTGTTTGTACAAGGTCGATTAGTCACAAACTGTTGACTGGTCATGTCAGTCCGTCTGTCAACACCTGATAATGTTACCTTTTCTACCAAACGTAGAATATATCTAAAAACTTTTTACTGTTCAAAGAAAGACAGTTGTTGACATTTAGCGTCGCGTCGCCTCCAATAATATTTGCTTCCTTCAATTTATCTGCACTTACATCAATAGTATGTAAATAAAGGTATTTTACCACTAACATTGTGAGTTTGACATTTTTTTTTTATTATTTTTATAATATTCTCAATTTCTGTTCTGCTTATAATTTCATTAAAGCCCAGTTAAGACCTCAGTTACTAAAAACGGTTATAGGTTCAAAGCCTCTTCTAGGTCCATAGCGGAAGATTTATTTTGTAATGATACTATTAACATTGCTCGGTCTGACTAGCCGTAAACCGCTTTCCGACCGCTCTAAATATCAACATTTACAAAAGACAGTGACGCAACACTATGCTTTTTAACCGTTTTCAATTGTAAAGGTAAAAAAAAATAAACAAATTTTGAAAACCAATAATTATAATTATTATTTATTCATTATTTCATATCCAACATCTATGTCTAAATTGTTAATAATCAGCTTCACGATGTATCCCGCAAAGCAAGGTAGGTAGAGGGAACCTAGTTTTAAGACACATCGTTACCCACTTTTCGCCGAGTTCTGGAGGCATTGCGTAACGTCGTCGTCGAATGGCATAACGTTAAGTATATATTTCATTTCCTCGAGTGGGGTTCTAACCCACAGCCAGTCGATTTTACAGTCACACTTTGTGCCCCTGCGCCATAATTGACTTCAAAATATAAATTGTTAATTATCATCATAAATTCCACTCATCACAGACACGTATGCTTATAATAACATGGCTTAAGCAAGAAGATAAAATTGGTTCTATATTACAACATATTATAGTAAAGCTCTTTCTAATATTACGTGACTGTACACGGTGTGACTTTTGACCCAGAAGATGTCTACCAAGGTTTGGAATCCCCGATTCTCACGATCATGACCTTTTGATAAGCCTATCTTATTTGCTTGCAACATAATATTGTAATTGATAATAAATACCATTGTTGTAACAAAATTGTAATTATTTCAAAAATATGTATGTATATATGTACTTATATGAGTGTTTCTTGCACAGTGGTTGTGGGTTTGATACTCACTCGGGTGAATATATTATATTCTTATCCCTGCTTTGATAACATTAAGTTCGTCTAAGTGTAAAGTTAAAAAATAAATTTAAAAAATGTATATTGCTCGGCACCTCTATGCGTATGCAAAAAAAGCAGACATTTTCTGCATAAGCTTCAGAATTCTCTTCAAAGAGAAATGAAATACGTGTTTAAAACATATTGATAGCAGTCGTTAAGCTATGTCATTTACTACGTTAAAATTTTTTCATGTATGGAATACGAATCCAGGTCATAAACTATCTGTGCTGCCGAATTCAAATAAGTTCAATTATTTTTAAGAGATATATGTATATAATATTGTACGATTCACATATGTATGTTATTTGATATGGCGTTTAATTTATGATAGACAGTATCTGACTTTAAAAGTTGCGAATTCGATTTCCATTCTAGGCTAGATGATAATTAGTTCAAAATCAGCTTCACGTTGTATCCCGCACTCTGCAGGATAGGCAGACGGAACCTAGTGTTAAGACACTCCGTTCCCCACTTTCTGCCGAATTCTGGAGGCATTGCGTGTTGAGTGGCAGAACTCAATGCCGCGCTTAGTCTCGACACCAGAGCGAAGAAATGAAAATATAAATTTAAGTAGATATTTCATCTCCTCAATTGGGGATCGAACTCACAACCAGTCAGTTTTACAGTCACACTTTGTGCCCCTGTTATATGACTAAAATAGTTTTCAAAAATATACAATTTTTCAAAATTGGGCGGATAGGAAAGAACAGAGTGCCTGGACACTAGATTCTCGCTGTCTATGGTACATCGTTCATTTGGAGAATCGATGATGTAATTGCATTTAAAAAATAAATAAAACATGTCAATGAACGCGGGTAGACTATTTACGGAAAAGCTATTTTAAATAGTGCAAAAACGTAATTGCCGCACTAAGTGAGTGATATGTTTAACTATTTGGGACATTATAGCATTTCCTTTTTGGAAAGGAATCCCTCTCTCTTCTGCGCGATTTATCTCGCACATAGCATGGTAGGCAGAGGGAACTTGTAAACCTTCCTTCTTAACTCTATTAAGACGCTCGGTTCCCATTAACACACTACCTTTCCCCACTTTCCGGAAGCACTGCGTGTTGAGTGACGGAACTCAACGCAGCGTTTTGCCTTGTTATTAGAACGAGAAAATGAAAATATTAAATATATCATCGCTTCATCGAAGCCACAACCTATCGTTTACAGTCGCACTCTTGTGCTCCTACACCACGACTGGTTCAAGTTAACTTTTCGTAATACTAAATGATCCTTTACACCACAAAACACGGACAAGGCCCAATCATAAATCATTTTGTTTCGTACGCTCATCTTAGCCAATTATATGTTGGGAAACTGATTCCAATGTCACGCTGTGTAGAGTACTGTAGTTGTGACCAGATTATTTATATATATAAAACAAGTATTAGTTTATGTTGATTTTAAACTTGAAAGATTTTTTAGTTAACTTCATTGTGTTATTACAATTTTATTATAGTCAAAAGCAGTTTTACGTTTTTATCTTTTATAGCAGAGTAGGCAAATATATTCGATTATCAAGATACTTGGTCGTTTACATTATCAAGATACTTCGTCCTCCACTTTCCGCTCGATTAGACTTTCGACCCGTGGAGACAGAACTTTACGCTGTGTTTTATCTCATCAGAAATTGAAAAAGAGAATAATTAAAACATAATTATTCCCTGGATTGGGGCTCGAATTAATTACCATTTTTTACTATTCAATGATAGACACTGTGTCACTGTGTCACGATGGCCTCAAACACAATAATACTCTTGTATTCATAATAAAAGTCGGTCAAGTGTGAGTCGAACACGCACATCGAAGATTCGATACCAATTTCATAAATTTAGGTCAACAGGAACTACAACTTATAAACGTAGACAAACTTAAATTTGCAAAATAAGGGATATTTTGTATGAAATCAAATTCTGTCAAATTTCATAACTACAAGATGGTCTTACAAATTGGAAGCACCCTATTTTTGTTTATGCGGCGAATTGCATACAAAATGAAGCACAAACGATGCATAAACGATGGTATCTATCGTATGGCTTGCTTAGAAACTTGATTTTTTTTGTGTTCCAAGGACTGTAAGCTTGAATTAAATATTTAAAATATTAATATTAATATGAAATATATTATTAGTATTAATACCAAAAATATTATAAATTTCACTTTTATTTAGGCAATCCCAAAATAAATAATATTGACAGACAACAAAATAATCCTATAGAGTTCCGTTTTTACCTTTTGAGCTACGGAACCCTAAAAAAAGAAACAACATGACGGAAATTCTATAAAAATCTTAGAAAATACACTGTACTATAATAATAATGAATCCAGAAGCTTGGAAAACCAATGAAGTGTATTGTATATCGAATGAACAAATACCTTTATCTCTTATTCTCTTAATCGTAACACGGTATTGTAGTACACTAGTAGGTAGTAGGTACTAGCGTACAGTATTTAGTTTCAAAACAATTTTATACGCGAAGCTAAGCAATAGTCACATAGCGTGAAGGATAAGGATCGGCAAATTACCTACGAACACGTATTTGTTTTTCACTGATTCAATAAAGCACCCATAGAAAATTGTACTAAAATATAAATAATGTATTGTATTGTTTTGTATTGTATTCTTTATCTGTTGAAATTTATAAGTACTATTGCAGTATCGCTGAGTAGTAGATAGATTTTATTAGATTGTTAAATTTTCACTGAACACTATGGATTTTGTTTCTTCTTGACCCGCTTTTATTAGGTAGGGTGGTCAATATGTAAGTATGTAATAAAATTTAAGAACCTCAATTTCTCCATCTTTTTTTATGTCGCATGGTAGAGGCAGAGGGTGTCTAGTGTTAAGACTTTCCGTCGAACTCTGGAGGAATTCCGTTTTGAGTCAGTTTGAGGGAACTCAACGCTGCTCTTTACTATGTGCTTAATCGACACCAGAGCAAAGAAAAGAAAATATTAAATATTTTATAAGGTGGTAATCGTACCTACAGCCTGTCGCGTTTTCAGTCACACGCTTATACCCCTGCGCCACGACTCTCTTTCCCTCTTGAAATAATTATATCATGATGAAGTAGGTAGTTACATTTAGTTTAGGTGATAATACAATAATATGGTATCATCGAAATGGTCTGTTTATAGAACCAGGAATAATGTATTCTTCATATAATAGTTCTATACTTTCTAAACCATTCTATAGCATTGGTAGCAGTTGGTGTAGAAAAGCGTGTTTTTTTTTAGTTTTTTGCATTATATTTTACAGAGAAACATAGGATAAAGTGAATTCACTAACGCCTTAACTTTGTGGATTAAATTTCGAGCAATTTGTAAATTAGCATCGACATTCTCAAAGTAACATTAACAAATTTAATTTGATAAAAAATGGAAAACATTAAAAAATCAAACAAGCTTCACGATGTATCCCTCACACTGCAAAGTAGGGAGAGGGAACCTAGTGTTAAGACACTCCGTTCCTCACTTTGCGCCAAATTATGAATATCCTCGTAATATAATATATCTTCTAGTCGAACATATGATACCTAATTTTATTTTGTACGATAAAACCTCTTCTTTCACTAAAGCAAGGTTGATTACTCTATGAAAAATACACAATGAACATTAGCCAAAACCGACACGCGATACCCGAGTATCAGGCAGTGCCAGTCAAATATAATTATTATTGACAAGTCAGCTCGTATTCACCATTCAAAATATTTAACCGAATTTTATATTTGTTCATTATTAAAATAAATAACAATAGACAGATGGAGATTATTAGGCTGTATTTTGACTGTATGTACGATTGCGAGTTCTAGACCAATTCTGAGTAAATATCTAAGACTAAATGCGGTGTTGGGTTCCGCCGCTCAACGTCCGATGTCACTGGAATAGGCGAAAAATAGAGAATAAACAATATTCTAGAAAAGGTATATCAATTTGAAGATAGCAAGATATTAGACGATATTAAAAAGGTACAGGTTCGACTCTCGCTACGTCAAAATGAAAGAAATAGAAACTATTTTTCTTTCCTTAGCATTTATTGTCACTATAGGAAATATTAATAAAATAATGGAAAATAAGCTAAATGAATATCTACTATTCTGGTCTATTCTATTATCTCTACCTAGCGAGATATAGGTACGTTAAACTAAATAAAATGTAATTTAGTGAAAGGTAAACATAACATACGTTCATGTAAATCACATACACGCATACGATTGTGGTTCAAATGTTACGAAACAATGCACTTTTCTGCGATGTATCATAAAGAATATTCTACTTTTTCATGACCTAAAAAAACTATAATTGTATAGAAAACCGACTTTATTCATTTACTTCAGCTTTTAAATGTAAAGTACATTGTATTGGTATACTTATATTTTTAATATTGAAATATTTTATGAAATAGAAGTGTCTTTTCTTTTGTTTTTAATAGTGTCAGACGACATAAACCTTTAGAGAGTATCAAAAAAGCGATCTAAAAAAATTATGTAAAAAAAACTTATTTGATACTAATATCAATAATATTAATAAAATTTTTGTAGTAACGTCAACATTACTACTAAAGTTCCCTGGCGCGCTATTTATATGTTTACCATTAAAACACCAAAGTAAAAAGTTTAAATTAGTTTATAAACCATATTTATGTATTTTTTTCAGCTTACGCTTTATCCCGCATATAGCAGGGTAGGCAGAGGAAACCTACTGTTAATATACTCAGCTTCCTATTTTCTGCAGAAATCTGGAGGCATTGCGTGTTGAGTGGTGGAACTCAACGCTGCGCTTTGTCTCCACACCAGAGCGAAGAAATGAAAATATTAAATATTTCATTTCCTCAAATTAGAATTAAGCCCACAATTTGTCGCATTTACAATCACACGTTACTGCCTTTGCGCCTCGACTGACAGCGATAACAAATATATATATATATATATATATATATATATATATATATATATATATATATATATATATATATATATATATATATATATATATATATATATAAACTATAAATTAAAGAGAAATTCTAAGAAATGTTACGTCAACCATATAGTGGGTTCCGCTCCGAAAAGCAAGCCAGCACTAGGTCCTTGCCCTTTGCAATACGATACACACGAGCTGTATGTCACGTACGACGTGACATTAATCTAAGATATCATTGCTAA
This sequence comes from Heliconius erato x Heliconius himera, assembly GCA_013421005.1. NCBI lineage: Eukaryota > Metazoa > Arthropoda > Insecta > Lepidoptera > Nymphalidae > Heliconius > Heliconius erato x Heliconius himera. The sequence continues at coordinate 7,708 of JAATLQ010002297.1, forward strand.
CCTAAAAATTTCATTAGAGGAACTGTCAAAACATATACTAGAAACTGGTGTATTTTTCGAATGTTATAATATAAATGCAATGTGTTTTACGTGCATGGCCGGAGATATGAGCAGGAGACGTTAAAATACTGCAAAATTTTGACAGTTTTTATTTGTTCACTGTGCTTTATATATTAATAATTTCAAAATTGTATTACATTGGACTGTTTACAATGGTTTTGGTTTGAAATTTGATACTATTTTTTAATAAATAGTTGTAACCCTAAAATTGAGAAATGCAATGCAGATCTATACAAAATATATAGGTTCTATCCTCTAGCATGCAAAGCAAAAACAAATAGACAGAGAGTGGAAAGTAAAGTGTACCCCTAGACCCAGCCTATCTAAATATAAATTGACAATATAAGAGTAGAGTACTATACAAAAGCCTAGTAGTGTGCAGGGTTCGATTCCCACTCGAGGAAATGATATATTTTATATTTTCATTTCTTCGCTCTGGTATCAAGGCAAAGCGCGGCATTGAGTTCCTCCACTCAACACACAATGCCTCCAGAATGCGGCGGAAAGTGGGTAGCGGACTATTTTGACACCAGACTCCCTCTACTTATCCTACTACATGCGGGGTACAGCGTGCAGTAAAATTAAAAAAAAATAAAGAATAGTATACGAAGCACAGTAGAAAACTATATTTTTATTATTCTAAAAATATTACAATAATTTAAATATTACAATTGTATATAACACGATTTTACATTCAATCAACTGTATGCCAGTGTATCGTTTTTGATTCTCTTAATTGAATATTCATTCCGTTTCGTTTTAGCTCTTTGATTTTAAAATATTCACGCATATATTGATGATATAAAATAAAAAAATATTAAACCAAAAAAGTTCATACACGAAATTCAATATCTATATTTTAGGTTCACCAGCTGAGTGTTAGCTAACTTCTGAAAAATTTTTATATCTACATATATATATTTTTTACCTTGTTATCGGTTTATTGCACCGGCCTCGGCCAATATTTTAGGTTCCAGCCATATTTGCTTTGGGCTAGTCTATTTTCAACTAGCTTAGGTTAGTTTGCACTGCAGGCAAGGCAGCAGGTACACAGCCCGCTTCACTGGATGTAAATTGTATGGACGTGCAGAGAATAATGTAGCTATTGCGATTGACCGTTACATACCGTAGATCGTTGATTGTTTTAAAATGTTTAGTCATAATCGATATTTCATAGTGATAAATTGATATTTATATAGAAGTTTTTAATATTTTTTAAATGTTACCCCAAATTGAGGATAAATATATTTTTTTAGGAAACATGTAAGCCATTTGAACGTTTCGGAACTGAAGCCTGTGACCACTAAGCCATAATTTCTTTTCGATCAAACTTCCTCTTCACGTCTTTCCTCCTTTTGGTTTAGAAATGAGAGCACTTCTAAGAGGCGTTGTATTGGATTTATTCATCTAACACGCAATATTTCCAAATAAAAAAAAAGAGTCTCAAAGCACCCATTGTAATTAGTTTAAGTATCAATAATGATATCATACATACTAGTACTGAATGTAGTTGATCACCATTTACTTGCAAGACTACCGTCTAAAAGATTACTCTCGAATGCGTTACATAAATAACTCAAAGTGTTTCTGCTACCTACACCAGACTGTGTGGTACCTACCTACATGTAAAATGAAGATATTTTTAACTTCAAGCTAAAAGTATGTACTTTAAAATTTGAAATTCGTAAAATTTTAAATAGATATCAGCTCTGATTTAAATAGCTAGTTATACAAAATGTTTAAATTTACATCATATTTAATGAAATAATTTTAAAAATATTAAACACTTCTGAGAGTTAATTGATTTATACATTGTATATTAATTATAATAGTAACTTTCTCATTTATACGCAAAATAGGTACAGCGGCATCGTGACCGTATATAAAATCACGACGAAAAGCACGGCGGTCGTGGGTTTGATTATCATTCGAAGAAACAAAATATTCTAATGCCGTCGTTATAGTACGAAGATCAAGTATAGTACTGAGTGCCGCCACACAAATAACAAATGTCACAAACATTATGCGGAAACTGGAGAACATCTAAAAGTCTCCTAAACACTAAGTTTCCTTTGCCTAACCCTGCTAAATGCCTAAAACGGCGTAAAGTCACGCTTCCAATTTCTCACTTTATTATTAAATCAAACACATGGAAAACCTAAAATAAAGTTCCGCAATATTGTAACGACAAGTTGACTTAGAAAAAAATATATTTTTCATATTTCCCTTTCACATCGCTAAACATTCTGCAAACGATAAAAAGCCGACTAGATTCTATCAGACGCTCCTTAAAATATTAGCGAGACGACTCTCTCTTTAATTACGCCACTACTTTAGTTAATATAGACAGGTATCAAAGAGTAATTCAATTGAGTTATTTCTTATTTGGACCTCATGGGGAAATAATTTTATTAATTGAAATAAGTGAAGTTGTCATTTTTATTCATTTTCTAATAGTTTCCTTTAAAAAATGTTCGCTCTTATCAACTCGATATAATATCTAAGAAAATATTGGTGTCCTTCTTATGATTTTCGAGACATTGAATGATGGAACTCAACGCCGCGCTTTGTCTTGTTACCAGAGCGAGAAAATAAAATCATGAATTTCTTATAAAGGAAATTGAACCCACAACCGTTGCGTTGACAGACGTTGCACTACGAAAGCCTCATGTATATACGTATATACAGATATACAAACATATAAGTATATCTTATAATTTTATTCGCACATATATAATATTAAAAATTTACTCTAACCAGCCAAAACAATTAGGTAAATTATGCACGCGTCCCGCATGACCACAAGCCGTGATGATTACATTGCCAGAAACTCTTACTGCTGAAATAAAATTTGTTAGCCAGCTTTATGAGATCGTTACGTCCTCATATAATCGTAATTTATTCCAAAATAATTATGCTTAGTGTTAAGTTGTATGTAATATAGTCTAAACAATATACAAATTGTATGTAATATAATCGAACACTATGGAGATCGATAGTTCGTTTTTCTGTAAAATAATCATATTCATATTTCCTGCAGTGTTGGAGATACACTGGAAGCTGATTTTTTTATTATATTAATAAACTTTTGAGGACAGTCGTGGCTCAGTGTCATAGGGTTGCGATTTTAAACGCGACAGATTGTGGGTTCGATCCCATTCGATGAAATGAAATATTTAATATTTTCATTTCTTCGCTCTAACAAGGCAAAGTGGCGTTGAATTCTGCCACTCAAAACACAATGCCTTCAGAATTCGGTGAAAAGTGTTGATCGGAGTATCTTATTCTATATTTAACTGATTTATATCTATATTTAACTGAGGTAAGCTGCGATAAATATTGTAAAAATTTGATAATATTCCAAAACATAAAATATTTGGATAACGTTCACGTTTTCGAAAAAAAATTCTTTGTAAGTTAAATTTCAATATGAAACGTATAACGTTACAGTATTGAAGTTAGAAATATGTGTTAGAAATATGTGAAAATACATTCATAAGGTTAAAATTATATTAATAGCTCCAAGCATTTGCTAAAACAAAGCTAAAAATTATACAAAACTTACAATTGCTTTAAAAGAACTTTACATCTAACGGTTCTCATAAGCTAACAAAAAAGTACTAAGCTATATTATCAAAAGATAAAAACTACTTTGAAATGTTGTTTAATCTTGAATCCGTTTGAAATGAATACTGTAGTCATAAAATAATATTTTAAAGTGTTATTTACTTACTTTAGGTTATAAAAGTACGCAAATTCAGTCTTTTATCTAATAATTATGTCAGTTATATACTTCATCGCGCTTAGAAACTAGTGTTAAGACACTCATTTCTCCTTCATTCAATTTAAATTAAAGTCTCTAATTTATATTTTGAGGCCAGTCGCGGCGCAGGGGCAAAAAAGTGTGACTGTAAAACCAACTGGTTGTGGGTTCGACCACCGGTCGAGGAGATGAAATATTTATTTAAATTTATATTTCCATTTCTTCGCTCTGGTGTCGAGGACAAGCGCGGCGTTGAGTTCTGCCACCCAACACGCAATGCCTGCAGAATTCGGCAGAAAGTGGTAAACGGAGTGTCTTAACACTAAGTTTTTTACTTTTTTTACTTCCCTCTCGCCTACCCTGCAGAGTGCGGAATACAGCGTGAAGCTGATTTGATTTTTTATTTAAATTGAATGAAGGAGAAATGCGGAGTGCGTGGAATGGCGGCATTAAGTGCGAGTATTGTATTGTTTTGTTAAAGCGGGTATTTGAAAAAAAAATCACACCTCCGAATAGAGTCGAACACATTATCATATAATGAACAATAAAAAAATATTTTGCCTCAATACTGTAATCTCAACAGGTATGCCTTATGGTATGTTTAATATGTTGGTGAACGGAGTGTCTTGACACTAGCTTCTATTTACCTAATTCTTTGTTATTTGCGAGGTGTATATTTAGCTATAATAAGGTAATTAAAACGACTATTTAATAATTAAGGGCCTTATATAATTTAAGTTTACACTCATATAAAGATATATTTATTACGTAAAATTAAGATATAACAATCGTTATATTGCGTATTAGAAACTGCGTGTAAAGAGAGTACCTACCTATAAATATTTCAATCAAAAAAACTCAAATTATTAAATCACAATTTGAATATTATTTAAATTTTATGAAAATCAATTCCACTCACACTTAACGTTTCAATGATTTCTTTTTTATTAATTACATATCAAAATAAATAATTTCTAGGCTTTCTAAGCAATTTACATACATAAACAGGTAGCTACAAACAGACATAAATATATATAGATACTATTGTACACCCAAGAGAGTCGTAGTCAAACCTAATAATAGGCTATAGGACATGTTTGCTAACTATTGCGTATTGTATAGTCGATAACCGTCGTCTGGTTACAGTTAAAGAATTATGATACGATTGAAGAAACGGTATTGTATTGAAAGAATATTATATATAGAAATTTATTGAATTATAAAAGAATAAGAATTTAATTATTTATGGTTTGTTTATTGGTTGATTATTTTTTATTATAGATAATTATGCAGAAGATAACATAAGAAATATCGTATGAATGTTACTTTTGTGTTTGTGAACAAAAATTGTTTTAAAACTGCACCTAATTTTAATAAAAAAAATAAATAATATAAACTAAAGAAAATAATTCAATGTGTTAAATACTAATAATAGTAATAATAATAAATTATTATACGACTTACCCACAAAAGGCACGAGCAGAACCAGATATATCCAAAAACAATTGTAATTATTCATCTTCATTATCGAAATATACCGCATTAATTTCGAACGAAACACCGAAACAAGAACTGTTGTTCATTTAATTACCGCCAAATATTGGCGCGTTAACGTTAATTTTGCTTTCATAATTAGAGTCAATTCACAAAATAAATTTAGTCCAAGACCTTAAAATACACAGCCTTATGAAAAAAAAATATTTCTTTTTTAATATTACAGGAAATAATAAATTATTTATTTATTATTACAGATAAAAAATAAAAAAAGTTTTACGATGCGTTATATACACGAGTGAACTTCGTAACGTAAGGCATACACTGTAGCCGGTGATCGACCCTACCGGAACCACACTCGATGGGCTCGCGACTGCCGACTCTATGTGCACCGCACCGAAACGCTCTCTCTACAAACTTTTATTTACCACCGCTCCCTACCTAATACCACTCTAATAACCTAGCAATAAGGTTCAAAATAAAGTATTTTTTATTTTCGGAAGTATCGATAGTTATGCAAATGGGCTTATAGTTTTGTGGAGCGTACGCGCATTGAAAACCACGTTGCCCCATTGTTACTATAAAACAGTTCTCAAAACTAAAAACAATACCGTAAAAAGGACGGCGATAAAGACGTTTAGTTACGCAGGACTATGGAATGTGGATGTTTACGCAGTAAATCATAATATTCGTTTTTATTATGAAAATATACGTGTTTGTTTTGATTTCATAAAAAATATTTGATTCATTATTACTTTTCTTAAGGAATTATTTTTTTTACATTTTTAGGTGTTTCTTTCACTTTCACTTTCTTCATTTTATTACGTGTTTCTCTTGTAGCGCAATTGATATTAAATTTGTAGCATTGCTTAGGTATCACCGTACGAGTCATACGAGTCGTACATATATAACAGTTTGAATAGTTCTCATTAGAAAATTGGCGTTATGTTTCGCCACCCAATTTTCAATATTTTAAAAAGTTCGATTATGTTTTCTAATATATTTTAATAAGCGATAAAGTGTTAAATGAAGTGATGTGTCGATGAAGTCTGTCTATTATTATTAGCTTATCTTGACAGACATATGTAAATATTATATTGACAGTGATAACAATACAAAATATGAAAATTAATTAGGCATTGAGACCGTCGTGACTCAGGGGCACAAGGGTTTGACTGTAACGCCACGCGGGTTCGATCCTTACTTGGGGGAATGAATTATTATTTTTAATTTTTTCGCTCTGGCACCAAGGCCAAAGCCCAATACCTCAAAAAAATTGACGGAAAGTGGAGAATGGAGTGTCCTAACACCTATGTCCTAGCCCTGCTATATGTGATGTGATGTGATACACCGGGAACCTGATACAAATATTTACAGCGACTATTAAAATTAATTAGGCAAATATAACAAGTATATAATACATGTTACATGTCTGAACGCATTGTAATATCGTAATATTAAGTATTTCGTGTTAACATACACCGAATGCCAGACCTAATTGGCGAGGTATGCAGAACACGGATTCAAAGAGACGAACGATAGCATCAAAATCGAATATTGAATATATGAATTTAAGTGATTTTTAGAAGCATTCGAAAATATTATATTTTCTATTGCTTTTTCAACTATAGGTATGCTATTTTAATCGAGTGGAATGAATATAGAGAACTTAGAGCTGGGTGTCAAGACACTCCGTTCTCAGCTTTCCATATGGATTCGAAATATTGCGTTTTAAGTGGCGGGGCTAAACGCCCCGTTTTATCTTAGCAGATTAAAACTATCGCTAATTCTTCTACATTTTCAATAAATTATTAAAATATTAAATATACAGCGTGAAGCTAAAAGAAAGAAGAAATACTTAAAAGATTTACATAAACTTATTTAATTTAAAAAAAAATGAGACTAGAAGGAAAGGCTGTCGCGTCGTGGCATGGCAACGGTTGTGGGTTCAATTCCCACTTGGGGATTGAATTATACACTCTATATGTGGAAAGTTGGCGGTCCGGGGACCAGAGCGTTCCCTCTGCCTACCCAGCTATATGTGGAATACATGTCAAATAAAAAATATATGAAGATTGAAATACTTTACGTAATTTCCAAAACATGCGCAGTTACTAATGTATGAAAAGTAAACAAAATCTTCTCGACGCTTATCTTTCAAACATTTTATATTAGAAGAGTTAGGAAAGTAACAATTAAACATATATACTTACATAATATTGTATACTCACTTAAGTGTATATAATTGCTACTTTCACCATTATTATATCATTTTGAAGTTGCTTAAGCAAAATCTCGATTTCGAAAAAACATTAGGTTCCTTCTACTTTATTTGCTTTTTGCGACACACCGTGAGACTGAAAAAGGAAAACTGTAATATGTATCGTTTATGTATCAAATATTTTATAAATACACAAGAAAATGCAAATTTGCAATTTTTTCCAGTAAAAGTAAAAATTTTACGAAATTATTTAGAGTTTTTAACATTTTTAAAGTGTTATTCCACACTTGGGAAAGAAAAATACTTATTTACAAAACGTATAAAAATATGAACGTTGCGAGACTCGAACCCGCGCCTCCTGGAAACCGACTACCGCTACGTTCAAATTTTTATACGTTTTCTAAATAAGTTTATTAGAGTTGTTTGTATTCAAGCGATAAAATAGAAATCACCCTTAAATTGTGCATGGTGCTACCATATTCACTTAGAAAGGTACTCCCGTCGACGTATTATGTTAGTATATGATGGCTGTAGAAGCAAACACCATTTGTGGATATTTTAATATATAATATCTAGTGTTTCTCTGTAAAATATGTAGATATTATAAAAATCAATAGTTAACTACAAAATTTCATCCTTGTCTGTCTTCATTCATAATATAATATAGCGGAGTAGGCAGAGGGGAGGGCTGTTAGGACGCTGCTTTCCGCCCATATTTTGCTGAACGGCGGAACTCAACGTCGCACTTTCTCTTGTTAGAAGAGCGAAGAAAATTATAGTAATTGACTCCCTCGAGTGGAAATCGAGCTCACAATCGTCGCGTCTATAGTTAAAGGCTGTGCCGTTGCACCACGACGGTCTCTGATCTAACCTTATAGTAAGCTAAAATTTGTATAAATCAGAACTATATGGACTATTTATATACATAAAGTATAATATAAAAAATATGACTTTGTTTTTAGTCTAGCTTTATTTCAAAAATAATCATTTATACATTTATAGGTCCAATCATACGAATAATACTTAAAAATATTATAAAACAAGAAGAGTATTAAATTAATTTGGGTTATTAGGACAAAAGCGGCGTTAGAGGCCGTCGTAGAGCCAACCGTAGGCTATAATGGATAAAAATGTTCTACTTAAAAGAAAATCTTAGACAAAACTTTAAAACACAAAGTTAATACGTATAATATAAATAATTTAGGGCCGTCACTACAAGGGGAAACATATCGGGATAGCTACGGACTTTAAATGTGATTGATGGTTCCACTAAGGCTCTGGTGTTATATATTAAGCGCGGCGTTGAGTTCCACATTCAATATGCAATATCTCGAAAATAAGGCGGAAAGTGGATAACATAACGTGTTAATAATACATTCTTTGCATACCCAAAAGAAAAAATGAAATAAAAAATGAAGAAAGTTAACCCGAATAATATAAATTCTTATCTAACACTAGCAAAATGGTTAAATACGAAAATAGTATACCAAAAGTACGCAGTTTAAGCAAGAAGGCGTAACAATGCAGGTAGAATTCGTGTCAAGATGTAGGATTTGAATCCAGGCACGCAAAGGCTAGCTTTTACCCTGTAAGTGGCTAATTAGTAGGTAGTTTTCAGTTCTTAACGGTGAACCTAGGAAAACATTATAAAATGATTTTCTTATTACTTAGCGCGACTTGTACATTTCTTTGTTGTTATAATTGCTTTGAGAGTTATATAACTGTAATATTTTATTATTCTGTCTGTTGTTAGATGTCATTGTAGAAAATAGTGCCTGGTTTATATTAAAATATAGTTTTTTTGTAATGTTGGTTTTTAATAATTCATATTTTTATACATATAAACGTATGGGATTTTCAATTTTAAAGCTACATGTGTTATCTGTTACTCTATTTTTCACCTTCACGCTGTATTTGGCATATAGCAAGTTAGACAAAGGGAACCTAATGTTAGCACACTCTGGTCCCCAATCTCCGCCGAAATTTGGACATTTTAAATATTATTTACTAGGTGACTTATAAATATATGTCAGTTGGAAAAATCTGAGAACCTAGTGCCGCATTCTGTTCACTATTTTTCAGTATTTTTTATCCTTGACTTATTTTTAAATCTTGTGCAGATGTATAATCTATGAAAAAAAAAATTTTGTGATTATACTAAGCGTAGAAAACTAAAAAAAATATAATATCTCTAGGTTTTATTTAAGAGAAGAACATAATTTTTTAGAAATTTCTGATAAACATAGAGAAATTTTCAACATTACTAAAACCTCTCTCACTTAACCGAATAGATAGAAAAAACATATTTTGAAATATTACAAACAGTACGAAACGGCAACTATTAGATACATCTCCAAAAACATATGACTGTATAAATTCGACTAGATCCGTGTTCCTATGTGTCAAGAAGAGTTATTCCGCCAATTTTACATAGAAGTGGCACTGAGATAAAATATCTGGACCATAAAGCATCCCCGACTTTTATCTTCGCGCAAGTGCAAATACGTTTTATTTTTATGACACAAACTATTGCGATGGACACCTGTAACTTGATGGTCAATCTGAGACTGGAAATGGTAAAAATATAGATTAAATTAAATAAATAAATCAGCTTCACGCTGTATCCCGCACACAGCAGAGTAGGCAAAACCTAGTGTAAAGACACTCCGTTCTCCACTTTCCGCTAAGTACTGGAGGCATTGCGTGTTGACTGGTGGAACTCAACGCCGCACTTTGCCTCGACACTAAAGCGAAAAAATTAAAATATAAATCTAAATAAATATTTCATTTCTTCGAGTGGGGATCGAACCTACAACCTAGTCTATTTTACAGTCATACTTTGTGCCCATGCTCTACGACTGGCCTCCAAACAGATTATTTTATGATAGTTTACATTAATTATTAGAGATTAGAGGCCGGTCGTGGCGCAGCGGCACAAGGTGTGACTGTAAAACCGACTGGTTGTGGGTTCGATCCCCACTCGAGGAGATGAAATATTTACTTAAATTTATATTTCCATTTCTTCGCTCTGGTGTCGAGGTTAGGCGCGGCGTTGAGCTCTGCCACTCAACACGCAATGCCTCCAGAATTCGGCAGAAAGTGGGGAACAGGAGTGTTAACACTAGGTTCCCTCTGCCTACCCTGCTGTGTGCGGGATACAGCGTGAAGCTGATTTTTTTTTATTTTACATTAATTATTAATTGTTATGCTTTTGAATTAATAAAAAAGTGTGAATGTTTACGCGACGGTTGTGGGTTCGATTGCTTCTCGGGGGAGTGAAATATTTACTATTTTCATTCCTCGCTCTAATAGCGAGGCAAAGTGCGGGGCTAAGTTCGGCAACTCGCAATGTCTCAAGAATTTGGCGGTAAGTGAAGATAGTAGGTGTTTTGATAGGGATGGACTCTCTTAACACTAGGTTCCCAAGTTAAATCCGCTTACCCTACTGTGTGCGGAATTTATCCCGCTGTAGCGTGAAGCTGAAAAGCCCTTGAACATAAAGTTGATTATATGTATAACGTGTTTTGTGAAATCTATTTTCATTACGTCATAAAATGTACTACATACAGTACACGTACAGTATATATTACTCACCAGTACCCAGGAAAAGCTGAGTCATAAAAAAGGTATTCTTCGAATTGGTTAATGAAATCAAGAATAGAAATAAAAGTTGACATTACTAGTAGTTTTTAAACCAGGTAGGCAGGGGTGACACTCCGTCCGTCCTCTGACACTGGTCAGACACTCCGTTCTCCACTTTTTGGCCTAATTTTTCGAGGCATTGCGTGTTAAGTGGCGAAACTCAACGAAATTTAAAGATATTTAATCCTTTTTATAATACAATTTTAGTGTTTACCTCTAGTTTTATAGGGTATAATACAAACTACATAGGCAGCTTTACACGTTTAGCGGGATAGGTAATGTTAGTACATTCAGTTCCGTTCCGTTATCTGCCCAGTTTCTGATACATTGAGTGATGATTAGCGAAACTCAACGCAGCTCTTTGTTTTCTTTGACAGAGCGAGGAACTGAAAATAATTGAACCCACGATCGTCGCGTTTACAGTCACACACTGTGCCACTGCGTCACGATAGCCTCTACAACCTGCAATTGACAACCTACATGTAACAAAAAACAAATAAACAAAACTATAAGAATAAATAAGAATAAAAACTGTAAGAATAATAAGAATATATAAGTCAATGAGTTCTGCTACTCAACACGCAATGCTTCCAGAATTCGGCAGAAAGTGGGGAACGGAGTGTGTTAACACTAGGTTCCCTCTGCCTACCCTGCTGTGTGAGGGATACAGCGTGAAGCTGATTTGTTTATTCATATAAATAAGTAAGTAATTAGTTTTTGTAGCATCGAATTACTAAAAAAAAATAAAAAAGAACCATATTGTGTGTGCGAGGATTTCACAACGCGGCGGCCAATTGTGTACGAATGAATGGATTTTATTAATATTTTTAGGCTACTATTGTTTGAAAGTAAGAGACCGACACTGACTGTTATCGCGTTGGCTGCGTGTTCGAGTCCCACTTAGGGGATTGATTATATTTAAATTATTTCCATATTTCTGTTCGGATAGATAAAACGCGACGCTTAGATGCTCCCCTTAACACGTTATGGGTTATCGAACCGAGTGGGGAACGAAGTATCTTAACACAAGGTTCCCTCTGCCTACCTTGATTTATGCAAAAAAATATTAATCAAATAGAAATTACATAAAATAATATAATGTACACATTGTTTAAAAACATAAAATATATAATGTTTTTTATTTTTATTCTATTCATGAAAATTGTTGGTAATTGTAATTGTTAGTTATATTCAATTAGCTTCCTACTTGATTAGTATTAATTCTATTCTTTGTGACATATATTTTGTTGATAGTACCTACTCATCACTTTTTACGATAATAAATTATTCTCTTTTTACAATACGAAATTATTTTAAATTTTATAATTATTTATTTTTTTAGCTATACGCTGTATCCCGCATAACGCAGAGTGGCTGTACTTGGCAGTAAATACCTAGGAAACTAGTGCTACTACTAGATATTCCGTTCTCATTATGACACTTCCGTTTCCCAATATCTTCCGAATTCTCGCCGCGCCTTGTTTCGTTACCAGAGTGAGGAAATGACAATATTTAATATTTCATTCCCCCGAGTAGGAATCAAATCCACAACCATTGCATTTACAATCCTGGTGCCCCCGAGCCACGATGGCCTCTAATCTTAATCTAACATATTTTAGAAACCCTCGTGGCCCAGCGGCACAGCGTCTAACTCTAATCGCGATGATTATGGGTTCAATTGCCACTCAAGGGAATGAGTTATATTATTTTTTCTCTTCTGGTTGCTCCAGTTCTGCGTCGACGTCCGTCAACACGCATTGTTTCAATCTTTTAGGCGGTGCGAGGAGAGGAGTGTTTTAACACTAGGTATCCCCTGCTCACCTAAATAATAGCAAATAACATACTTTTAAAAGAACAAATTAACAAACCTTATCATAAATAAGTACATTATATTTCATATACACTCCACATCTCAACGTCGCCCTAGATTTAGTAGGTATTTCACTAAACGCAACTTTTAAGTTGAAAAGTCACAAGTAGAAGTGGATTAAATAAGAAAATACGATCCACTACGGCGTGTATTCAGCGAGTGCACTTCAAACCAATCTGAGGGTCACTCGACCCAATTTTTGGGTAATGAGAAATCATTCATTAAAAAAACCATGCTGGTAAGCATGAGCTATATTTTATATATATATAGTACAATGTTTATATTATATAAGAAGTACTTTGCTACCTATTTATGTCGCTATTGTGAATTGGAAAGTATCTCGCTGTAAACATTTATTGTGGATTCGATTCCGATTCCCATTTAGAAGAATGTGTATATTTAATTAATCATCTTAATCTCATGAGCATCATTGATGACAGTCGCAGCGGCACGAAGTGTGACTGTAAATCCGACTGGTTGTGTGTTCGATCCCCACTCGAAAGATGAAATATTTACTTAAATTTATACTTCCATTTCTTCGCTCTGGTGTCGAGGCTACGCGCGGCGTTGAGTTCTGCCACTCAACACACAATGCCTCCAGAAATCAGCAGAAAGTGGGGAACGGAGTGTCTTAACACTAGGTTCCCTCTGCCTACCCTGCTGTGTGCGGGATTCAGCGTGAAGCTGATTTATTTTTATTTTTTGTTTATGTTAATCTCATGTGAACCCGTGTGGCGGGGCATAAACATTAGCGTATCTAGAGATATTTTTTGGGAGAGATCTGGATTTTCCTTTTGAACAGGAATATTCGTGTAAATGTTGTTTTTTTTTTTTAATTTTTCGGAGCAATTTTTATGTTAGTAAAATTTCTGAGGTGGGCACCATACTATTCTGGGGTGGACACGGACCACCCTCCTCCCTCTTCCTATGCCCATAGGCACAAACATGTGACTGTAAACGCGACGAGCTCTAAACTCTTTAAAATAAACAACAGGGAATAAAAGTGAGAACTCTTTGCTTACGTTAAAGGTATAAAAATAAAAATATTTATCACCCACCACTGCCAGTAGCTTAGATATTATTTATACATATAAATACAAGCAAAAATAAGTTTTGTTTCCTCGCCCCGATAGATAAAGCGCTGCGTTGGGTTGCGTAACTCATTACGCAGTCTTAAAAATATAGTTCTGATATGCGGGAGAAAGGTTGAAGATATTACTACTTATAACTATTATATAATATAGATCATCATCATCTAGTATAGTTGAAATTTTATTTCAATTAAATCAAATTAAGATTAAATCTTTTGTATAACGAAAGCCTAGCAAGCTTTCTTTATTTCAGAGTAAGTGTGCCAAGATGTAAAAATGTTTAAATTACATTTTTTACGTAAACCAGGTGACGAGACTGTGATGGTCTCTTAACTTCCTAAAGATTAAGCCTGTTTATAATTAATTTAGTTATTTTCTGTGCAGCACACATTAAACTTCACTTTACTACGTCATTTCATGATGCTAAATACCAGGTTTAAAACTAGTGGCACAGAATTTGATGCGAGGATTGTAGGTTCTATTCCCCTGGGGGAAATGAATTATATTATATCTTTATTTTCTATTTTTAACATTTTCAAAGTGTAATTCCACACTTAGAAAAGAAAAATACTTATTTAGAAAACGTATAAAAATTTGGACGTAGCGAGATTCGAACCAGCGCCTCCTGGAACCCGACCAGGTTAAAATTTTTATACGTTTTCTAAATAAATATCTTTATTTCCTCTCCCTGGTAACAAGACAAAGCGCGGCGTGCAAAGAAGGGAAACGGAGTGTCTTAACAATAAGTTCCCTCTCCCTACCCTGGCTATATGCAGGATGAAGCGTGAAACGCCTAGTGTTAAATGCGAGATACAGCATGAAATTAATTATTTTTTTCGTAATGTTTTACGTTCATTGTACATACACACATAAACTTTAGTATACTACGTCCATATATGTAGATTACTGCTGCAACGTCACCACCGTAACGCCTCATAGCGCTTTGGGAATGTGACGGTTATGGCCTCAAATCCCCATCGTGGGAATCTTTATAGTATATACCTATATAGGCTTCTTCTCTTTATTGATATTATTATGGGAGTGATAATGAAGAGTTGTATCACTAACTTTTCTCTGCTTCTCAATCGTTAACATAATACTCTACAAAATGTTATTACGATCACGGTGCTAATATACCTATACATACGTTACGACCAATAATATATTTTAAAGTATAAAAGTATAAATGAGTAACGTTACTTTTTATCGCTATGGGTAAAAAAATATTATAATTTTAGTCAAAGTCTATGAAGATTTTTTTGTTATAATTTTAATTAAATTTAACATTGTTCTACACATTGTTGCTACTGGATCGATATTACAATGTATACATTACGGAGTCCGTTCGCAAATACGAAACACAAAAGCTCGCTGCCTTTAAACTTAAATAAAAGCTGAAATCGTACATATATTTTTTATTTAGGAAAAAATGTGCTGAGAAAAAATGTGTTGAGGCCAAACGGGGCGCTGGGGTAATAGCGTGTGACTGTGAACGCCACAGATTGTGAATTCGATTCCCAATCGAGGCAAAAAAATATTTAATATTTCCATTTCTTCGATCTGGTAACGATACAAACATCGAAAAATCTACAAAAAGTAGGTAATGGAGTGTCTTAACACTAAGCTCCCTTTACTCTACCCTGCTATGCGGGATACAGCGTGAAACTGAAAAAAAAAACGTAACATATACAGGCCAATTCGAAAGGTGTATTCGGTAACCGTGAAATACGTTTCTCAAATCTCTATAAGCCTGCTCTCGAATGAACGTATACTTTGCTGCCCGCGGCATGCAGTTGCTGGGAGCACGTATCGGTGCAGATTTTCATATTTTGTTATTTCCGGAAGTCTGTCACCGGCGCAGCCCGCCGTGTGATAAGTATATTTGCATACGATTCTACTATAAACACAAGAAAATTTTGTTTGTGCTTTTGTTTGTTTTTGTTTTTGTATGGGTGTTGGAAGGAAATCGGTTTTGTGTTTTGTGTGTGTGTGTTTTTTTCAGTTTTTAGTGTAGGGATTTTAAAGGAAATTTATTAAAGATTTCATCTTCACGTTGTATCCCGCACACAGTAAACTAGGCAGAAGGAACCTAGTGTTAAAACACACCGTTCTAAACTTTCCATTGAGTTCTGGAGGCATTGCGTGTTTATAGCGAAACTCAACGCCGCGGTTTGCCTCGACACCAAAGCTAAGAAATGAAAATGTAAATGTAAGTAAATATCTCATTTCCTCGAGTGGGGATCGAACTCACAACCAGTCGATTTTACAGTCACACTTTATACCCCTGCGCCACGACTGGCTTCTTTTTTTTATTAAAGATTTTCATAGAATTTATTTACACGTGGTACTGTAAACAATAATGCAAAGACGCATAAAATGCAGATCCACCGCATTAGTCTCAAGAGAAATAAAAATTAAACTTAGAATTTAAGAATTCATGTAGAGTACAGTAAATGAAGCTAGCTACTGGTTAACCGCTTTTGTCTTCCGTGTGTGAATTTGGTAGTCTTAAAAATATGAGACCAGTCGTGGCGCAGGGCACAAACATGTGAATGTAAGCACGACAGGTTGTGGGTTCGATTCCCGCTTGAAGAAATAAAATATTTAATGTTTTAATTTCTTCGCTTCGAGGCAACGTTCGCTTCGAGGTGTTGAGTTCCACCATTCAACACATAATGTCACCAGAATTCAGCGGATAGTGGGGAGCGGAGTGTCTTAACACTAGAATCCCTCTGTCTAAAAAATATTCAGGACCAACGATACTTAATAACAAAAAGGGAACGCGGAACTAAGACTTTATAATTATATCTATACTCAACGCCGCGTTTTATCTCATGAATTAAGTCTTAATAATAATCTGCTCTAAAACATTTAAAAATTCCAATTTTAATGAACATTTCATGAAAAGTTTCTGTCAGGGGATTAAATAATAGTTACAAATAATTAGGTAAAATTAATAAGCCGATAACTCTTCTCCACAGCGCCGACTGCCGATAACAACGCGCGCAATTGACATCATTTGTAGTGTCATCAAGAAATTCTGTGCATTTTTAATTTTTAATATTTTCAATATCAATGTCTCGATGGTAACAAATACTTGTCACTAATTAGGAACTTTTTTTTTCAGCTTCACGCTGTATCTTGCACTCAGTAGACGGAAAGAAGGAGTCTAGTGATAAGACACTCCGTTCCCCATTATCCCCCAAATTCTAAAGGCATTGTGTGTTAAATGGAACTCAACGCCGCGCTTAGCTTCAACAGTAGAGCAAATCACAGGCAAGTGACAGCAGAGGAAACACACACTACCGTACCCCACTTTCGGCTGAATTCTGGAGGAATTGCGTTTTAAGTGGCGGAACTCAACGCCGCGCAATGCCTCATTATCCAATTGAGTTGCAATTGGACTCACAACCTATCGCGTTTACACACTTGTTGTGCCCCTGCGCCGTGACTGGCCTCAAGGAGCTTACTATATAATTTAAATAGTTAAATATTTTGCTCCAAATAAGTTAATTTTAAAAGTATTTATGTGAAAAATGTTTTTCTTTTACATTATAATGAACTATGTAAAGTAAAAGTACAAGTAGAATATAAAACCGGTACTAGATAGATTCATATAGGAAGGTATATGCCCCTATAGAGTTTGAAAAAGCGAGCCTTCACAAGGAATGACGCTTAGAATGTAAATAAAAGAGCAAAATCAATTCTACAATACGAACTATCGTCCGTCTCGTTGATATTTTTTTATTAATTTTATGAGAATTTTTATAGCAGAATATCGAATTTTTAATTAAATTTTGACCATATTCGTATTTGGAATTTTGTAATTTGGCGGAATTTGTAGGCAAATGAATAACGAGAAACGTAATAAGCTTTCTTTAACTTTTCATAGTTAAAAAAAGTTTGTTGTTCTTACAAATGGACTACGCAATCGGTATTTTTTTATTGTTTATCTGGCTTCACGCTGTATCCCGCATGTGGCAGAGTACCCAGAGAGAGTCTAGTGTAAAGACACTCCGCTTCTCACTTTCCACTAAATTCTGAACACATTACGAGTTGAGTGGCAGAACTAAAGCGAACAATTAAAATATTAAATATTTCATTTCTTGGAGTGAGAATCGAACCCACAACCCGCCGCGTTTACAGTCACACGCCTGTGTCCCTGTGCTACGACTGGTCTCAATTTGCCTTTATGTGTTTACTTACTTGATTCCAGACATTTCGGCGGAACTGAACGCCTGGGTTTTTTTGTCACTAGAGCGAAGATTTTTATTTTCTCTCTTTATTATGAACGAGGAAAACTAACGCAAAATTTTCATATGCGGACGGGACCACGACGGTGTCGCATTTATTTTATAGGTACTATGTATACATATGAGGCCAGTCGTGGCGCCGCACTATGGGCAATCGAGGTCTGTATCAGATCAAAAATCGATAACTTTTTTATTTGTTAAGATAAACAATTGAATTTTTGCACAAGCATAAAGTATAAAATTGCGCTTAAGATAAAGTTCAGATATTATACTTTTATTGGAGTATAAATATATTAAAAGAATAATGAAAAAAAGATTATTTAATTTCTTTAGTCCACAATACTTATAGTAGTAATAAAAATGTATTATTAAATTAGTTTATTAATAAACAATGTTTCTTAAGCTGTTATCTATTTGAGTAAGAAATTTATAGTTATGATTACACATAATTAGTTAATAAAATATAAAATTTACAAAAATTGATTTACAAGTAGAATAATATTAGAAATGACTGTATATTACATAACGAGTATATTATATTTAATTATACTTAGTGAACTTCGGGATCCATTATAAGTTCATTCAATTTTAAAAGATCTAGGGTATCTTCATCAAGTGCCTTCACACTTTTGCTATACTCGTATGTCTTTCTATGACTGGAAATGTACGGATCTGATGTGTAGAGAAGAGTATGAAATACATTCTCATTTGTAGCTGATCGAGAGCACTTTCTGGCATGATGTAGGCGAAATTTTTGATACTCCTTATTACGGGATTCTTGTGCACCTTGTGCATTTTTGGGATCTCATTCGTTTGTTAGATTCCTTAAATACATGTGTTGCGCTTTTGTTAAGTCCAAATCAATGAAAACACTCAATTCCTCTTGATCCGATAGCATTTTTCTCTGGCTTGCGTTTTCTATGAGATTCAAATATACAGACATTGTATCTCGGTCAGCAAGCCTTAGTTTTTCTACGAGCTTTGCTTCTAATTCTCCTATGGAACGTAAGTCCTGAACGTTGGCATTGCAGATGTGTCCAAAGCCATATTCACTAAATAGCGCGGTATTTTCACCTTTTCGTTGATTCTGATGAGTCCCCATAGGGACACAGGGGCTTCCGCGTTTTCCAGAAGACGTCGATGGTGAGTTCTAAGGTGCTACTTCTTCAATGATTGGTAAGGTTAACAAATATTCAGAATCAAAACAATTTTCGTTGTTTTTTTTAAAAAACTAATCTTTTTACCGGGACGCTTCTGTCCATTGTTTATTAAAGGAACGAATAAGATTCCTTTGAATGTCGCTGATAATAAAACATATGTTGTCTACAGAAACATGATACTTTTCTTTAAGAAATATTAATAGCTAATATTGATTGCTTCAAATTTTTTTCCTCCTTCGATGTATGGGTATAATTCACGCTTGGAACACTTGAAAGTATTAGCCACTTTGAAATGTAGTGAAGTTACTTAACAATGAAACGTTTGTTAGTAATTTTATTTCTAATTTGTACGAGTTTTATTAATTTAATTCAATCTATTTATATAATTTCATAAATGAGAGTATTGTGCATTTTATTAATAAGTTATACCGCAAAATGTGTGCAAAATGAAGATAAAACATTCTTTTATTAATAAATAACAATAATTTCATTGAAATTTACCGTAATCTAATAAATTAAATAGTACAACATTAGAAATTTCAATAGAGTTTTCTTGTTTCCTGACTTGTATCGTAGTTTTCGTGATAACTTCTAAAACCGCACGTTTCCGCAGCTGATTTTTATAAATGTTTTTTATGAATATCTGGACTATAAAACAACATCAAATGTAACGCGTCAGTAGACGTCGGTAACTGTCAAAAGTCTCGATGAACTTTAAGTACGTTTTTTTTTCTCTTCACTCATTGTTAATATTTTTAATAGGAATATAGTCACAAAATCCACAATATAATAATCGTTTTAAAATCTACATACTATAGGCTTTTTAAAAATATATAACACTTTATACCTATTTGCACATTTTTTTTAAGGAAATTAAGTTTAAAATATCGATGCGAACAACCTGAAATAGACATTCTTACGTATTACAATTTCTCACAATAAAAAAAAATATATTCCAAATGTATTTCACGAAAAAATAATTCATTACATCAAAGGTCCACTATTATACTATTTAAAAAAAAATAAAAAGTGCGTCAGGGACGACTTTAGTAAAAATGAATTTTGATCTGCCCTTGTTCTACCATTATCCATAGTGCGCCGGGGCACAAAGTGTGACTGTAATACCGTCTGGTTGTGGGTTCGATCCCTACTCGAGGAGATGAAATATTTACTTAAAATTTATATTTCCATCTCTTCGCTCTGGTCTCGAGGCAAAGCGCGGCGTTGAGCTCTGCCACTCAACACGCAATGCCTCCAGAATTCGGCAGAAAGTGGGGAACGATGTGTCTCAACACCAGGTTCCCTCTGCCTGCCCTGCTGTGTGCGGGATACAGCGTGAAGCTGATTTGTATACATATATATATTTAATTTAATGTAATCACAAGATTGTACATTACATTAGCATAGCGAACAAAAGGTATGTAAAATAAAGGTATGAAAAAGAGAAACTTAGATATGCATGTCACGTTCTCGATTTTAGAGATGATAAAAAGTCACGACGTTGTATTAGGGTTTCAACATAAAAAGGTTAAGGTTAGTTGGTTGCTTGCCTAATAATAGAAGTAACTTAGGCCTATTTGTTTATTTAAATAAAAATATTGAATGAAATCAAGTTTTAATCACTTAAATATATAGATCGTGGCGCGGTGCGAGAAAATATCAAATATTTCTCGCTCTGGTACCGAGGGAAAACACGGCGTTGAGTTCCGCCACTAAGCACGCAATGACTTCAGTATTTGGCGGAAACTAGGAAACTTGTATTAGCACTAGGGTCCCAGCTTCTCTCTGCTACGACGTGTCTGGGATACAGCAAAATTT
Source organism: Heliconius erato x Heliconius himera (assembly GCA_013421005.1). Classification (NCBI taxonomy): domain Eukaryota; kingdom Metazoa; phylum Arthropoda; class Insecta; order Lepidoptera; family Nymphalidae; genus Heliconius; species Heliconius erato x Heliconius himera. The sequence goes on from JAATLQ010002297.1 coordinate 29,080, forward strand.
AAAAAAATAAAAATGACATTGATATGTTTTTAATATGTAATTTTGTTTTCACATTATAGAAACGAGAGCTGATACTGGGTTAATGGCACAAGTAAAAGACACATTAAGGAAGTAGCATATTTTCATTACATAAAAAAATATAAGGCTAAATACTAATAACGAGTAAAAAAATTAATCAGCTTCACGCTGTATCCCGCACACAGTGACAGAAACGAGTGGCAGAACTCAACGCCGCGCTTGGCCTCGACACCAGAGCGAAGAAATAGAAATATAAATTTAAGTAAATATTTTATCTCCTCGAGTGGAGATCGAACCCACAACCAGTCTGTTTTAAAGTCACACTTCGTGCCGCAGCGCCACGACTCGACCTCGAAAAAAAATTAAATAAATATAAAATTACAAAATATAATTGTTTGGTAACCTGTAAACGGTACGAAGTCAATTCCTGTCCTGTTTCGTTGAAATTACAAGCGAAATCCATTTCCGGCATACTCTAAGCAAATTAAAGCAGTTATATATTTACACTATAATATATAATCGATCCATGAAGCACTGAATGACTTCAGGCTCCGCCGAGAGAATACTGTCTCTAGTGTCTGTCTCACGTACATATATCACACATCTACATATCTACACAGATGTGTTATCATGTGTGGATAATTCAAGAAAAGCCAGTATTGAGGCCGGTCACGACGCAGCGGCACAAGGGCATGACTGTAAACGAGACTGGTTGTGGGTTCGATCCTTACTCGAACAAATTAAATATTTTCATTCCTTGGCTCTGGAATACAATCAAAGCGCGGCATTGAGTTTCGCCACTCTACACGCAATGCCTTCAGAACTCGGCGGAAAATGGGCAACGCAGTGTCTTAACACTACGTTCCCCCTACCGACCCTGCGGGATACATGAAATTGATTTATTTATTTATTTTAAGTAAATAAAACACAGGTTTATTACGACACTCATTTATTATTTTATTTATTTATAAAGGGCAGTGTATCGTATAAGGCATAATACTATTGCAAATTGCGAAACCAATGCAATTTTCACAATTGTAAAAAATGGTAACTTCAAAATTCTCGAAATATTTACAAAGATGGACAAACTATAGGATATCTTTAAATTTCAGTCGATGTACCTGTCCTGTCTCTAGTTAAGGAAAATAAACACAGAATAGTTTTAACTTGCCTGTTACTTATAACCAAGACTAAAATATATTCTATAATGCTGTTGCACAATGTTTTACAAGTAAAGTATGGAGCAAAAATAGACTTCATTATTGTTGATATTTTAAGTTTTCTATTATAATAAAATAACTATACAGTGGTATAATATTGACAAATTCCATTTCTCAGTTTTTGCTTGTGATTTCGCATAAATTACCTTATGGTAAACCTAATGGCAACATGTCATTTAGAAAATTAAAACACTTTCCTATAAGACACAATGGCGCATTTATTTTAAAATAAACATACACAAATTTAATAAAGATTGTTCCAGTCAGTGTCATAATAAATAAACAATGAGAAAAAATACATACACAAATACAAAATGGAGAAATAAATATAACAACAGAATAATTTACAAGAAAATGATGAAAACTTAAATTTTATAATTAACAAAAAATACTAAGGCCAATCAAGTTTACAGTTAAATGTATATTTAAACTTAGGAATATTAAATAAAGAGGTGATACATAAAAAGAGTGTCAATAATAAAAATTGTAATATTTTATTAAAGAAAAATGTAAGTACAATAAAAAAATAAATAAATAGTTATCTATGGCATATCATTTTTACTGATAAGCTTTATTAATCGTTTCTCTTTATGACAAAATAAATAGATTATATTACCAAACACATATCTATTATAATATTATGTTGAGGCCAGTCGTGGCGCAGCAGCACGAGGTGTGACTGTAAAACCGACTGGTTGTGGGTTCGATCCCCACTCTAGGAGATGAAATATTTACTTAAATTTATATTTCCATTTTCTTCGCTCTGGTGTCGAGGTTAAGCGCGGCGTTGAGTTCTGCCTCACAACACGCAATGCCTCCAGAATTCGGCAACTGGTGTCTTAACACTACTAGGTTCCCTCTGTCTACCCTGCTGTGTGCGGGATACAGCGTGAAGCTGATTTGATTTTTTTTTAAATAGATTATAAAAATAAAATTATTACGCAGTTTTATGTAAAGGCCTTAAATTTCTATGATTTTGTAAACATTGTATAGAACAAAATTGATAATTATCATATTGAAATGGAGTTTTAGGAAGACAGACGCCGCAAAGAAAGCATCTCATTAAATCTGATTTCACCTGAAACAAGGAAAAAATATTTGTAATTAAAATGAAACTCGTATTTTATGTTCTTGTACAGCAATTTGCCATTGTAGCGCCGTATGGGCCGCACCCGACTGCTAAGGCCATGACTTCTGATTCGAATCCCATACGAGGGAAAACATTTATAAAATTTAAATATAAAATTATTCCTAGGAGAAAATGCTCCGCTAAAATTTTATTTTTTATATAAAAAATCACTGCACTTTTTCCGCATATGTAGTTACCTCGCTATCAAAGTAAGCATGGTAGAGTACCAAAGTAAGCACTTAGGTCGAGTTGAGCTGCGGAGTTCCACGCCGTACTTTATTTTATCAGAGCGGAGATCTTCATTTGCTCCAAAGAATGTTTTTATATTTAAATTAAATACAATAACTTTCTACAATACAATAATTGCAATAACAGTCGATTGGAATCTGTCCTTCTTGAAATTCGACTAATCACTCTAGCCAAAAAAAAAAAAAAAAAGGCCGGTCGTGGCGCAGCGGCACGAGGTGTGACTGCAAAACCGACTGGTTGTGGGTTCGATCCCCACTCGAGGAGATGAAATATTAACTTAAATTTATATTTCCATTTCTTCGCTCTGGTGTCGAGGTTAAGCGCGGCGTTGAGTTCTACCACTCAACACGCAATGCCTCCAGAATTCGGCAGAAAGTGGGGAACGGAGTGTCTTAACACTAGGTTCCCTCTGCCTACCCTGCTGTGTGCGGGATACAGCGTGAAGCTAATTTATTTAATTTTTTTTTTACTCTAGCCAATTAAACTATTCGTATTTCATTGAAATTCTTTTAAAAGGTTTTTTACGATATCGCGATAAGAATGTTACATGGATATTCTGACAACTTAAATTATATGTTATCAAATACAGATGGAAAAGAAAACGGATTTTAAGCCTATGTTTTGACTTGCAAAAGCTCAACAATACAAAATACAGATTCACTCTGTATCCTGCATGTAGCAGGGTTAGCAGAAGGAGCCTTAACACTTTAAAACACTCCGTTTCCCACTTACATTCGAACATTCTTAATAATCTCATAACAATTTATATTATCGACACAGCGGAAAAATAGCGTATATGGGTTCGATTCTAACTTAGATAAAGGATTATTTTAATTTCCTAGCTCTAGCCATACGACAAAAAACAGAGTAGTATTACAGCACTTAACATGCAATGTCTCTAAACTTGAACGATATGTGGCAGTATCGTAACTTCAGGGTGACCACAACACGTCCACCGTACTGTATATGTGGAATACAGCGCTAAGCAAAAGATATATCATTACTAATAATATTTAATATGCTATTAATATATTAGTTATATATAATATATTATTTACCTTTTGAGCATCAGTCATTAACAAGAACTTATTACTTTGATTCTTCTCTATTTGCTTCTCTTTCTCTTTCTGTCGTTTGGCTCGTTTCTGCTGAGCTTTCTTCTCTTTCTCCTGTTCTAACTGTTCGGGAGTTACTGGGCCGGGGATTTGTGACTGTAATGGTAAATTTATATAAATATAAAATTCTGTCTTATTTAAATAACGTCACACTAATTTCATGATTTCTTGACCTGTGTGACCTACTAAGATGTCATATGCTTTCAATTTATATAATAAAATTTCGTATTTTAGTTAACAATTAATGCAATTTAGGACGCCTTTCTACTTCATCAACCCCCATGTGATGGATCACATTAATGTATGACGTAATTTATGGAGGAATCGTTTTGTTCAATATTATGCTAGATTATGTAATTTAACACTGCCGATTGGCTAACTAAATCGATGAAAAATTTACATTTATTAAATATGCTTATAATATTTGAAAAATATTAATATTAATTCAAATAGTCGCCATTCAAATACATACATCGTTAAGGCAAAATTGGGATGAAACAGACTTATTACTGGGGTTTTTGTACTGGTTTATTCTTAATCGATAATGTTGGTAATAGTTTAATTCTATATTTTATAGAAGAGATTGAGATTTTCGTGGCGGATTGGCACAAGGGTGTGACTGTAACGCAACGGTTGTGGGTTCGATACCTGATATGAATTGTTATCTTATTATTATTTTCATTTCTTAGCCCTGGCACCAAAGCTAAAAAGCCTTGCGTTGAGTTGCGCAACTCAACAAGCTGAGCCTCGAAAAATTCGGCGGAAAATAAGGGACGAAGTGTCGTAACACTAAGTTCAATATGCCTATCCTACTGGATACGGGATACAGTGTGAAGCTGATTGAATTTATACTAAGAAAAGAACATGTTATCAGTTATAATGAAAACATTTTGGACTTTTAAATAAATGTGGGAAAAATTATTTGTTTAATGAAGATCATAAAGATTTATTCTTTATCAAGCTTCATCATATTTACGCGGTATAGCCCCTCCTTGAGATTGTAGAAGACAAAGCAAACAACTTTACTATAAATAGCAAATACCAACCTAAATCGTGAATGGAGAATCTTTACACTAGGTTCCTTCTACCTACCCGGCTGTGTGCAGGATACATAGTGATTATGATTTTTATTTTAATACTAACCTTATTATAATTATATTTCTCAGGGAACTTCGCTTGGAAGAGTCGGAAGGCGATACGGGTGTCATGGTGAGGTGTCGCCGCGTATGGTGTTTGCAATAGGTGATTCTTTATGCACGGGTCTCCGCCGGCGGTGAGGATTTCACTAAAAAATATATACATATTTAGAAAACATATAAAAATCTCAACATAGCTGGATTACAAACCGCACCTGGACATGTGGTCTGATATCCACACATGTGATCGCACATCCACACGTGATATCATATCCACACTTGTGATCTTACATCCACACGTGATATATCCACACATATGATCTCACATCCACACGTGATATAACCACACATGTGATCTCAAGACCATACATGTGACCACACATCCACACATTCGATCACACGTCCACGAACATGACCTCACGTCCACCCATTTCATCTCACATTCACAAATGTGATCTCAAGTCCACACATGTGATCTAAAAGGAAGGATCCAAAACTATTCTTACTTCTAATATAAACTAAACTTCCAATACTCACGTGACCATATCAGGTTTTGAAGCGATGGCAGCTTTGTGCAAAGCTGTGTTCCCATCGTGAGGGTCCGCCATGTTACAAGCCGATTCTAACTCACTATCCTCCATATGTTCCAGAATAGTCTCTAGCGTTTTAGATTGCTCGTCTGATATTAGCTTCCATATCTGTTAATGTTTATTTTTATATTATTATAGTATTTTACAGCATTATAAATATATAAATTTATTATATGAAGAACATGACGTCTTTTTGGCACTTTTGTGAAAGGGAAGTTACAGTAATTTTTCAAGCAAAGTTTCTGGTTTCAATTACCATTCGCAGTAGCATTTAAAATATTTTAATTTCTCTAATTTAGTTCCAACAGACAAATTATGTAAAATGGACGAAAAATGGAGGTCAAGTTATTCAAGGCAGGGCTCTCTGGACCTATTCGGCAAAAATAGTAGTAATACTTCAAAATTGAGCCGTCATGGCGTGGTGGCGTCTCGAGTAGTAGTACACTTGATGTAGAAGACTGTGAAATCAGCTTAAAATAAGTTGAGAGAGCAATACGAAGTCCGAAACGTGGTAAGGCAGTGGGAGCAGATGGAGTTACTGCCGAGATGATCAAATATGGTGAGCGCATCACGCGTCTTAAACTTGTTCTGGTTTTTGTGCAAATTATGCTGGAAATCAGTGGAGGACACGTGATGGATGCGGAAAGGCGTATTGCTGCCGGTAACAGGGTTAACGAAGTCTTAGTGTCATTGATGAGACAGCGAAATGTCAGCACAGCTGCACGTTCGGCCGTACACAATGCAGTGTTGCCCCGACACTGTTATACGGCAGCGAAACGTGGGTATTACAGAAGAAGAATAAAAGAAAGATGAATGCTGTGATGCGATCTCTTTGTAGGATAGACTTTTGAAGACACAGTATCAAATATTCAAATACTGGAGGAAGGTCACGTAAAAAGTATGAAGACCCCGGCAGGACATGTATGAAGAGGTTGATGACAGTGGATGAGGCGAAAGAGGTATGCAGAGACTGTAGCATTTGGCGCACCATACTCTCTATGCAGTGGCATACAGTGAAGCTAGTTTAGTTTAATAATTGATGCCCTCGAGTGGAGATCGAATCCACAAGTAACAGTGAAACCCTGTGCCCCTGCGCCATGTAGGCCTCATTTTTATAACTTAAGCCACTAAATAGACAATTATCAAAAAACGAACCTTTTTAACATTGACTGGTATCTTAATAGGAGCAGTAGGCACTTTCTTAACTTGCTTATCTTTCTCCTCGGGCTTTTTTTTCTTTTTTTTCTTCACTTGATTCTTTTGTACCTTCTCCTCTTCACTATCAGATGAAAGACTTTTTAAGGCACTATCATTTAACAGATCTTTTCTTGAATTGGTTATGACTCCATTGCTACTTTGTTCTGATAGTGTTTTTATCCAACCCGGCGGAGTGTCTGAGTCTATGAAGCATGGGCCCTCGTCTTCGCTCGATAATATTTGTGTTGGTAGTTCTCTTGGTGTTCTCTCTCTAGAAAAAGTTATAGAACATTTAATACTGGGATTAAAATCTATTTTTTATAAAATGTTATTTTTTGTTCAATCGTTTCATTTTACCGCTGATTAACTTGAAACTTGTAATATGTGGGACGAAATTATTTTTCACATTTATAAGCAAAGTGCGATGTTCAATTTCGTTATTTAAGGTGCAGTCTCTAAAATAAATTAAAAGGGCTTTCGCCCTTTTTTCAATAAAGTATATGTGCTTATTTAGAGCCTGTCTGCTAAGACATAAAGATAATGTAAACTAGCAATCGAAGCGCGTCTTATATTATAGCCTAATGACAAAAAACCTTACAGACATTGGAGGCTACGTGTTATTCTGATATATAAGCTATATAAATATAAAATTTTATCTAAATTTAATCTGTAGTTTTTGCGTGAAAACGACACAACCATCTATTATCACAAATTTTTAAATGTAGTAATTGTGTCCAAACAAACCTTGATTTTGCTCTATCCAGTTTCATTGGACTTTTCTGTGCTTTCTTGGGACGTTCTGTGTTTGTATCATTACTTTTAGTTGCAGTTTTACTTTTTGATACTAATAAAGCTTTTTGGAATAGCTCCATTGATTCTAGAACGAATATATAATAATTTCATTAAATATTATTATAGTATTGTCGAAGATACTTCACACATATTCTTTAAAATTAATTTGTTAACATAATTCTAACAGTTCATGATGGTTTTAAAATAAACATAAAAACTTGAGAAAATAAAATAAATATAGTGAGGCTGGTCGTGGCGCAGCGGCACGAGGTGTGACTGCAAAACCGACTGGTTGTGGGTTCGATCCCCACTCGAGGAGATGAAATATTTACTTAAATTTATATTTCCATTTCTTCGCTCTGGTGTCGAGGTTAAGCGCGGCGTTGAGTTCTGCCACTCAACACGCAATGCCTCCAGAAT
>JAATLQ010002297.1:37045-53261 GCA_013421005.1 Heliconius erato x Heliconius himera
AATTTAGTAGTGGCGTATTTTCATTTCTTCGCTCTGGTGTCAAGCCAAATCGCAGCATTAAGTTCCGCCCTTCATCACGCAATGCTCTCAGAATTCAGCGGTAAGTGGAGAGCAGAGTGTCTTAACACTAAGCTCCCTCTGCCTACTCTAATACAAGCGGGGTATAGCGTGAATATAAAAGAAATGTTTAAAACAATCCAATTAAACTTATTATTTTCTAAACATTTATTTATTTTTTATTTATTTAAATATTTTTAAAATATCGAATACTATCCACAAAATACTGATCACTTAACCGCCCCATAAATTAACACACACTTACCATATACTTCAACACTAGCAACAGTCTCGTGTACCCTTTGCACTTCCTTATAAGTAGGTTTCCTTGTAGGAAAAGGTAATTGTCTCACTCTCTCATCATCTCTTTTTAGAGGGGAGTTTTTGCCGAATATGGCAGCTTGGTTGTTTGCACCAACCGCTCTGTATAGAACTAGATAACAACCTTTGAGGTCCTCTGTCCAATTCGACATTACATCTTGGACATGCTGTAATGCAATAGTACATAGAATAAGAATATTTTTCAAAGAAAATAAAAATATCATAGAGATTTCATTATTTTATACTTATTTAAAGTTAAATAAAGGGAAACGGTCAATCTGTCAATTTAGTGTTACGTGTGGAGTTGTCCTTACCGAAAAGACCAAATATTAATTGATAAACGAATAAAAATATAATAAAGTTTCATACTAATATAAGTCTATATATTGTGCTAAAGTTTTTTTTACTCCATTATATTTAATGACGAATTCAATGTACCATATGTTACTAAATATTAATACCATTGTGGTTTAGTTAGAAAGTAGTTGAACTAGTTGACTGTGTTTTATATTCATGTAAATATTTTTTTTATTCATACTTTTGTTTATTTTCGTTTTGTTCACGCACATTGAACGTAACGGGAATCGAAAGTGCGCTTCTTAGATAGCACCAAAGAGATGTGGGTTTCAGTCCCGTTTATATTTAGTCTTTTACTTGTTTTCTAAAATATTTAACTTTTTTTAATGTGGAGTAACAATTTGAAAGATATTTTTTTTTGTTTCCTCTGTTCGGCTATAATGCATGTAAGTCCATCATATAACATGCGGGGTATTTGACAAAACGGAGAAATTGTTATCACCAAATACTCTTTGTATATTCACTTTTACATAGAAAAATGCATATAAAAATAATAACCAAACAAACCTCCAAAAACTGTGCATGATTATATCTCCTTAAGCTAGCTCCCGCTGACCTTGGGGCATTACCATGCTGATCTCTACTAGCTTGGGCCTGTCCCTGACCTCGTCTTGTAACATATGAATGTAAGGTCTTATGCAATACTGCAACTCCACCAGAGAATATTGCACCCGCAAAATGACCCCCGGATACCATTAAAATAGCCCATCTTTGATAACCAGCGATAGTAAAACGCTGGCATCTTTCTATCCATGCGTTACCATCGCCATCGGTTGATAGTTCTTCCTGTAAAAAATTAAAAATAGAAATATTGTTTTTAAGTATTTCCTACACATAACAGGATAAGTAGTTTTAAGACCTCCATTTATCTTACTTTTCGCCCATATTTGGATATATTGCGTGTTAAATGACAGAGCTTAACGTTGCAATTTGTCTTAATACCAGAGCAAGGAAATAAAAATTATTTCCCTCGAATGGGACTCAAACCTACAACCTTCGTATTCACAGTTAGTACGCTCAGCACAAAAACAGTGTTAACAGTTAAATATATAAGTATCCTTAATTGTTTGTGTAGTGGTTGGGGTAAAATATTATATAAAAATTAGTTTATACATACAAACGGAGAACGGAGTGACACAACACTCCATGCTCTATGCCTACCCAGTTGAAAGATGTGTGAAACTAAAAAAACTAATGACATAGTGTGACATCATCTGACTGTAAACACAAAAGTGATAGGTTCAATCTCCACTTGGGTGGACAATCATTGTAAAATTATTTTCATTCCCGCTTCAGTAGATAAAACACGGGGTAGATGTACAACACACTATGTCTGTCAAGGGAGTGTCTAAACATTAGGTTCCCTAACATACTAAAGAAAAGGCAAAGGGGAAAAAGCGTTATACTGTTGTATTTTTGTTTTTACCTTTTTATGATGTAATATGCATCTGTAAATACAGAATACATTTCCTTTTTGATTTGTAAAAAAAGCCTTGCAGTGTCGAGTGGCAGCCGCAAATAGATCACTTGCTGGTTTATCACCTGAATATTCACTTTCTGAATCACTACCTGAGACACTTGAGTCACCTAAAAGTAAAAAATAAGACAATAATAGCAAAAATATATTAAAACCATTGTGGTGCAATTGGTCAACATATGATTATAAGCATGATGTGGTTTCAAACTCCAATTGGAATTATACTATTTTTATATTCTCTCTCTACTTGATGAAGTTTGGCCACTACGGAGAGTAGAGAAAAGAGTCCCTTCACACAATTAGAATTACTACTACTGGCCTCAATCAGTAACATATCTTAATTTCTTTGAGTTATTAATGTATACTTAACCATGAACTGTAGTTAATATTATAAAGCAGATTTTTTTTATGCACTAATCTTAGTAACTAATTGTTTGAATAAAAAAAATATATTTTTGTATAATTCATTTATATAAGAATTTTCATATAAGAATTTATTACATCACATTAATAGTTTCGATGTAACCCAGCAATCAGAGCTACCTTATCTACCTCATAATGTGTCATACACAATTGAAACTTTTTCAATTTTTCAATTGGTGTGAAGGTGCAGGTTAAAAAATAAATATATAAATATAGCACATCAAGTAAAAATTCTTACTAAAACAAACTGTATAATTACCTTGTCTAGAATTAAATTGTCCTAAAGTTAAAGATGATTTTCCAAATAATTTCCTTTTTAAATTGTGGGTGTGCCAATGGTTCTTATAATGGGCAGTCTGTTGAGCTCTAGATTCAAAGGGGCCCACTCCACAACAAGAACAGCAATTACCATCAGATGCTCCATTTAGTGTTAAAGCATTAAGGCGTTTGAGGACACTCTCTTCATCCACTGTAAATAAAATATTTTTTTTAGTGAGGCCGGTGTTAAGACTGTTGCCTACTTTCTACCTTATTGTGGCAGAAGTAAATCAAAACAGCACTGTCATTTGTGACCAAAATGAGAAAATGAAAGTCATTACATTGAGTAAGAATTGAACTCGCAACTCTTGTGTTTAGAAATTAATAATCAATATATAAACACTGTCACTAGTAAATATTATTGAAAATACTATTTAATACATGTATAATTGTTATTATTATAGTTACCATTTCCTTGAAAATAAGGATTTTTTAATCATCCAATATATGGTATAATACACATTTTCCTAAAAGAACATACAGCTTAAAATAGATAAAAAAGCAAAATAAATAACAAGATAATTTTAAAACTTACCAATTTGATGTGACTCGGTGAGCATGCATGCCGCAACTTTTATACCCTTGAGCAATTTTTCATAGTTATCCAATTCATAAACTCTTATAGTACTTGGTTTTACAGTGTCTGTTTTAGTAGTCATTATTAATGTACTTATTAAATTAAATTTATATCACACTCTATATATTGATATCTTTTAAAGAGCACATGTATTAGTTAATAAAACGTTGTGCAATATTATAAAATAATTCAATATATTTTACACTACCAGGAAATACACATTGCTTGACATATATGACAGCTATCAAATTCTGTATACGTCAGTTGTGAAAAGTGATGGGCGCATTAACTCAATGTGCAATTAAAATCGAGTCGAATCGACTCAATGAAATCCCAATAACTTAATTTATTTGATGCTTTAAATATAAATAATATTTTAGCTAAAGTGCGATGTTAGGTTCGATATATGGTGCCAATTGTGTAACCATTGCTTAAAAGTGAAAAACCACTAATTATGATAAAAAAGTAATGTAGACGTTAAAATTTGTACAATTTTTTTTATGAGAAAGTAAAGAAAAAAAATTACCTTTTAACAAAAGATATTTTATTAAGAGAGCCTATTCTGTAATTAATATAATTTATTCTACAATTATATGATTTAAAAAAATATAAATAATACAATAAGCAATACTTGATAGCATATTTATTTCATGTAAGTCTTACTTACATGAAATAAATATACTTAATTATATGAATAAGAACGAAGTGATTACGTCCTTCTCCATTTCATTGTTCTTAAAATGTATGTGTGTGTGTGTGTGTGTGTGTGTGTGTATATGTATATCCAAATGTGAAATTAATTAGTGGTCAATAAAAATAATCATCTATGAACAAGTAATTTTTATATACTTTGGGAAGTTAAAATGTTATAAAATATTTTTAACATTTTTAAAGTGTTATTCCACATTCGGTCGGTTCAGTCGGTTTCCAAGAGGCGCGTGTTCGAGTCCCGCTACGTTTAAATTTTTATACGTTTTCTAAATAAGTATGTTATAAAATATTTGTAAAGAAATTCTTATAAAGAACCATGGGAATAGAAACTAGGTCTATATAGAGAACCGAAAACTTTGTATATATCATACTTACTAAAAAATTAAAGCCAATATAATATTAAAAAAATTAAATAGTTATACGAATCATATGTCTATAATAAAAAAAATAAAACCATATAAAAGGACAAATGCGCTGTTTTTATTTAACTACGATGATTAAAACTACTAGCGCCCATTCGATTTAGTTCGATTCTTAAAAAAAATTGAAGTTATTCGAAATATTGATATATTTTGCAATCCCTATTGACTAAGACAGATAACAAATCAATAGATATAAACACATTCTAGGCTTTTGGGTACAAAGTTCTATCACTGTCTCATAAAAAATATGATTACTGTAATAAAAACAAAGAATTATCATCGTAGTTTTACTAGTCATAAGAGTGCAGATATTTATTTAATCATGATTTTTTTCTTCAATTTTTAAAAGGTCGTTAATTTGTTTCTCTAACTAAGCTAATTAAAAGATGCTATAAATAATTAGTATTCATTTCAAAGTTATAATTAAATCAGTGGAAAAGTATACTTATACGATAAAAATAAACTTGTTGATTTGGTTTATATTATTTGTTACAGACTTGTCGGTGGGTATACAATGACGTTAAGAATTTTATATCCTTAGTAAGAGTACAGTATTTTTTCAAATACAAGAATTATTTAGTTGAGTATTGTCATTTTTAAAGATTTTAAAGTAGGATATATCTAATATTTCAAAGGAAAATTACAAATTTAACTAAATTTACTTAATAGATGGGTTGTACAATAAGGAAGCCTTTGAAAGCACTGCACAGTAAATTGATTGGCTACTTCCGTACGGATATTTTGAGTTATGTATGTTCGCTGAGGCGTAGCGATATTAAATCAGGTAGTACTTCAATAACTAGAGGCTTGGAAAATTGTTTGAAAATGCATTACGTATTTTCTTAGAATATTCCTTTTATGTCTATATGTAGGCGTATCTTATCAAATCGTTAGATACGTACTAGTTTTTCTAAATTATAAGAAAAACAATAAATAAAAGAGTTCCTACAAAAGCTGGAGTAACTGGTCATTATAATTAAGAAAGAAATACAGAAATAATAATTAATTTTATACGATTACGATTAAAAAAATACTGCATGATGACAATCTAGAAGGTAAGTGAAAATAGCCAAATATGACGGAAGCAAAATATTTAATTCTTTGTTATGTCCTACTTCTTCTTTTCCCCTTCCTCTTCCTAGCGGATTATCCAGATAGAACGGAGCGCCTTTTAACATGTTCATCCAGTATCATCGATATTATGTTTTTAAGGTCAACCGAGGTACCCCCTCACCCCCCCTCAATTAATCCCCATCAATTTCTGATATACGGATTTCTAAATACTAAAATAGCTTTCTGGCCTAGAAGAGCTTATTGCAGAGAGGGGCAACGCCTTAGGCACGTTGCAGCTCTTTGCATTAAGCCCGATCCCGACCCTATTTCCATTAAGCAATCCATGAAACAGCTTAGGCGCGTAGGTGGGTCCTTGTGGGTCCAGTCAGAGTGAGGGTAGTTTTATATTACCTAACAATATTTAAATTTAGTAGTTTGTATTATTTTTTGGCCAGCGTAGCACTTTTTAGTTCCACAAAAATAAAAAAAATAATAATAAAGCACCGCAACTGTTGTTTACTTACCTCACCCTTTACTACATAAATGATGAGTATCCAACAATATAATGACAATCTGTAAAAAGAACCAGTCATGCATATTTTGTTACTAATTAGTATTAAATTGCCTTTTAACAGAATATATCAAAAATGTTTTCCAATTAATTGTTTCCGGTGACAATTGTCTACCATACCGTTCATGTGTAGGTTTTTGTACCAAATGAGCCTTGTGAAGTACAGTCACAATACAATCTATATCATTCGATCTTGCTTATGTTGATCTTAAATTCTTAGTAACTTCTTTTATTTTTGAGGCCAGTCGTGGCGCAGCGGCACGAGGTGTGACTATAAAACCGACTGGTTGTGGGTTCGATCCCCACTCGAGTTCTGCCACTCAACACGCAATGCCTCCAGAATCGGACCCACAACTGTCGCGCTTACAGTGTTGTGTGTGTCGCTTGTTGCTGCGCTACAACGACCTCAGTAAGTCGTAAGTTCTATTCTTAGGAATTATATAATAATTAGGGTCGGCGAACGGAAGTACCTAAATGGAGAACTGAGTGTCTTAACTCTAGGTTTCCAAGCTCCCGTCGTTGTCGTCGCCTTCCCTGTCACGTGCAGATACAGCGCGAAGCGGATCTATCACTAAAGAGTTGATCTTTAAGATGGTTTTATAATAAAATATTCTTTTTATTTTTCCTTTTAATTTATAATTATTTATTACGGAGATACCTCCATTCTTTGTATTTTAAAGGTTAAAAGCATTTTTTTTGTAAATGGCTTTAACAAAAAAAAGGTACCTACTTATCAATTTTTTTTTATTAAAATTAAGATTTCATTTAATTTTTATAAAAAGAAATAGATACCTAAGCAGGTACCTATTCGAATCTGCAAAAGAAAATAAATTATCAAAACACATCGATCTATCGAAATAATGAATTATACTCAGAGCATAAACAAAAGAAGTATCTCGAAATGCGCTCCCCACTATCCACAAAACCGTAAATTCTTATTGGTTAGTTCAGAACAATCGTTTTTTGTCTCTGATAGTAATGGTAACGGTAAGGCGTGGCTATGTGACAGACAGATGACTGATTGACTTATAGACCAACCTTCTTTAGAATCTCTTTTGTTGATTTATAAAATAGATTTTTTTTTCAGCTTCACGCTGCATCCCGCATATAGCTGAGTACGCAGAGGCAATTTAGTGTTAAGACATTCCGTTCCCCACTTTCGAAGAAATGAAAATATTAATAAATAATAATTCATCCCCCCGAGTTGGCATCGGACCCACAACCATTGCGTTGCAATCACACCTCTGTGTCTTTGCGCCACGACGGCCTCAAATTAATTAATGTTTTTAAAATAATTATATAAAACTTTTCGGATACTGAGTTCTTAACAGGTAACGGACTGCCGAAGTAGGTGATAGTCCTCTTAAACGGATTTGCGAGATACACTCACACGTACATAATTATAGCCCACATGATTACCTACTCAATATACTAGATACTACACGTACTGGCAATTAAAACAAATAGGATTTTTATTTTTTTGCTATATTCCACACATAGCAGGGTAGGCAGAGGGAATGGGAAAACTGGAAACCTAGCATTAGGGCACTCCGTTCCCCATTTACCATTTTAAGTCCTAATAGAAACCGTGGGTTCCCTAACACTAGATTTCCAGGTTCCCTTTGTCTACCCTGTTACGTGTGGAATACGGTAGGGAGCTAAAAAAATCTTTTACTATTAAAAAACATGCATATTATGTTTTAAACTTGAGTAGAAATATGTAAGAAAGATATTTAACTATTAATTTAATTTGAAAGACCGATAACAACAATAAAAACTCATTTACGATTCTATCACACTAAAATCAAGCAATGAAATCTCAGTACATAATTGTATTAATTTTACAGACAGCCATTTCAAGAGTGTTAGACATAGAGAAAAAAAATTTTTGCGCGAATTTAGCATGTCAGGATTTTATATATGACAGTGTTTGTGGCTTCCGCTCTGAGGGCGAGGGTTTCAGATTGAGATTATTTGAAAATGAATGTAAATTGTTGAAGTATGGATGTAATGTTGACGATGAAAAAGGTAATTTATTATTTGTTTCATACGGACCAGCCGAATTAGTTCAGTTAGGAATAAAGAACTAAATTCTTCCATTTTCTCCTTTCCGCCGAACATAACATGCGATATCTGTTAACCTAAATATTGTTATTAGGTAAGTATTGTATTTGTGATACAATGTTCTCGTACAAATATAACATTAAGATTATCCTTAGATATTTCCTTACGAAATTTGTTTGATATAAACAAAATTCAAAGATTTTAATAAGGAGAGCTAAACAGTATTCAAATATAGAATTTGAACCCATTATTTTTTAAGCTAAGTTAAATATGTTAAGGTTATTTATTGATATTTTTTATTAATAAATAAAAAATATAATATTTTTAACAATTTTAAAGTGTTATTCCACATTTAGGACTTTATACGTTTTCTAAATAAGTAAAAAAAATATAATATTTGCACTCATTGCTTATGAAAATGTACTTATACAAAAAATTAATAAAGCTTTCCGTTGCATCATCAAATGAATATGAGGATTAAAAATTAATATCGAGTGGTATTACATTGTAATTATAATAATGGACCATCGCATGTTCCAGCTTACGGTTTAATTAACAGAGAGTACTGTGAACAGACATTTGAAGCCGATTTTAATAAGAGGTCAAATAATACCAGTGATAATGAGCGAAAACTGAACAACGTACTCTTTTACAAAAACAATGAAACAGACTGCAATATTGAGTGTATTGATAAAATGTTGAGTGCTACTTGTGGCATTAGAAAAGATGGAGCAGGATTTCGAATAAGAAATTTTGAAAGTGAATGTGATATTGATAAATATAATTGTGAAAACGATGTAGAGTTTACCAAAATCGATAATTATATTTGTGATAACGATATTGGTAAGCAACATGGAGAAGGGAGAGTGGAGAACGATAAGATCACGAAGAGTATGGGTAACAACACTAATCTGGTAGTAGTAAATGGTGGTATTATTGGAGATATTGATAACATAAACGATACGATTGATACATTTTTTGCTGCATCTCATGTATTTGATTTACCTGTGAAGGACGTTACTCCTACGAGACGTCGAAGGATTAAGATTGCTGGACCTATAAAGGTGTTTGTACCTTGGATTGTTAAACCTGACGTCATAAGTAATGATACCTATAGCATCCCTACACTTTCCTCGTGTTATCACAGGTGCCCAACAGTAAGTAATATTTAGGACTATAGTCTAACTAAACATTCTTCATCAATCTATCGAATATATTGAAAATATTGCAAGCTGGATGGGTCCATGTCACACTAAGTTCCATAATTATTTACAAACATAAAATATATATTATATAATATATGCCAATATGTGAATATCTAGTAATATTTAATTAGTACCTATAATAGATTTTTTTTTCACTTACATCTTCCTTCTGTATAAAAATTAAAGCAGTAGGTAATAAATAATTAATGAAGGGATTCGTTTTTTTTTGGATTTTTTCATATTACCGTTAATATACTTAATTCCGCCACTCAACACGTTTCTCAAAAATTATGTGGAAAGTGGGGAACGGTGTGTCTTAACTAGGTTTCGTTTGCATACACTGCTTGTGACATGCCATTAAAAATTTACATAAATCAGCATTCTTTTAAACATTCAAATGAATACCTTTGTCTATGATAATAGATTAAAAAAACAACGAACAAAAAAATTATAACTGTTTGTTAATTATAAGCTCATGTCAATAATAATTACACACTTTTTTTAATCATTTTTAAGTGTTATTCCACACTTAGCAAAGAAAAATACATATTTAGAAATCGTATAAAAATTTGAACATAGCGGGACTCGAACCCGCGCCTCCTGGGAACTCTTTAATAATAATTTGAATTGTTACAGAAATGTCCAGACACGTACGCGCCGGTGTGCGGCGTGCCCGGCATTGTGGCGCGGGAGCCCTCCATTATGTTCCAAAATCACTGTTTCATGGACGTGGCACAGTGTAAAATGTTCTGGGAGAACAAAAGCTATACGTCACAAAGTTCTTGTTAGTAAATTACATTCTCTCAACTATCACCAGTCTCTTAACTATATTAATAGAAATGAAAAAAGCAGTTTCATCTTTTCTGCTTTAGATAGACAAACGAAATTAGTGTTAGCACACTCCTCCTATTTTTCGTCCGAATTCAAGACATTGCGTGCTGAATGGTGGTAATAATTAAAAATACATCAATTATTCTCCTAGTTGTCTGATATTCCTATTTTGGATAATTATAAATAGAAGAAACATACTTATTTCAACTGCCATATCACTTAACCAAATGCCTTATTTTATTTAATAACTATATCGTATAAAAAAAAGTAATGAAAAATATAACTTTAATATTATACTCTAGTTTAGTCTAACTCAGACTTCCAACGAAGTCTACCTCCCCAAGCGGAAATTACGACCATCGGAACACATTGATTGACATATCAAATTACGGCAAAAAGGTGGCACAAAGGCATCAAAGAAAAATATTGTTTACACACAAATTAATTTAAAACGTGTTCCATGCACTGTCTGGCTCGTACCTGATAGGTACCTGCAAATATTTATTTACCTCACTGTAACTGTTCATACTAGACTGACATCAAAGGCTTGCCCGTGACAGCCTTTCCATCAATACACGATATTACCGCCCAAGGCACTTGTCATCTGTAGCGCCCGGTGAAATCAAAATACGTTGCGTTTATCGTTATACGAGTATAAAATGAAACATGGCTACGTATATTATCAGTCAGTTCTTTAATTATGGCGTTTCGAAAGTGCTGGTTGAGCATAAAATCACTTTGCCAATGTCATCTTGTATGGACGATGTACGAAGTTCAGCTTCACGCTGTATCCCGCATACAGCAGGGTAGGTACTTCATGTTAATAAGTTCCATTCCCCACTTTCCACTGTGACTTTCTGGAGGCATTGCGTGTTGAGTGGCGGAATTCAAACGCGTGAACTCCTCGTGCTTTGCCCCCGACACCAGAGCGTAGAAATGAAAATGTAAATGTAAATAAATATTTCATTTTGGTTTCGTTTCTTCGAGTGGGGAACAAGCCCACAACCAGTCGATTTTACAGTCGCACTTTGTGCCCCTGCGCCACGTCTGGCCTCAGTGCAGTAAAAAAGGAATAAAATTACACAATAGGACAATGCACGTATGAAAGAGATTCATAAAAAAATTATAAAACCAAATTACTAAAAACTTAAATTACTAAAAACAAAATTATGCTAGGGTTAACAACTGAACATGATATGCAATGTCTCGAATAATTGAAATCAAGGTAACAATGTACCCTAGGCCGCGCCACGTTCAGTCATTTCTACCCAATAATTACGGTTTTGTCAAATTACATGTCACGTTGTTGGTCCTTTCCACTAAAGCTTACATTGTTCCATATTAAACGCTATTGTAGATCGTTATAATTACTAATGTAATGATGATTATTGTTTTATATTATATCATTAATGAGGCCAGTTGTGGCGTAGGGGCACAAAGTGTGGCTTTAAAATCGACTGGTCGTGGGTTCGATCCCCACTCGAAGAGATGAAATATTTATTTAAATTTATACTTCGATTTCTTCACCCTGATGTCGAGGCAAAGCCCGAAGTCGAGTTACGCCACTCAACACGCAATCCCTCCAGAAATCGGCGGAAAGTGGAGAAAAGAGTGTGCTTACTCTAGGTTCTCTCTGCCTCCTGCGTGCAGGATACATTGTGAAGCTGATATCATTAATTACGTTAAGGAAAATCGTTTCTTATAAGGAGTCTTCCAGTAGCAACCTACAGTCCTTAGTAACTTGTCCTTATTATGAGAAGCCTTATCAGGAAACCTATTTTAATAACATATAACATAAATAAAAAATATATATATTTCTCAAAATAATGTCGTTTTTTTTTTCATTTTCAGCATACGTCGAAGCATCATTTCTCTTCTGCATGGGGGACGAGATGAACGCAGTGTACAGATTCTTACCAGCAATAAGAACGCTACAACATATGGGACGTTTAAAGAAAAAAGGAAAACTCAGAGCGAAGTTGAGAAACTTTAGATATGTCAGCGACTTTAGATCCGGACGACCTAAGTTTATGGGTTAAATAAAGCAAAAAATATCTTGTATTTACTTTATTTATTTTCATTTTTTTAAATACTAAGCAAAACTTAGTAACTGAGGCCAGTTGCAGCGGTGGTGCGTTTTCCTCCCGACGAAATGAAATATTTTATATTTTCATTTACTTACTCTGGTAACGTTGCTAAGTACGGCGTTGATTTCCACCACTCAACACGCATTGCCTCCCGAATTTGACGGAAAGTGGATAACGTGTTTTAATGAGCGTAAAGTTTCTTGAAACTAGGTTCCCAAGTTTCTGCCTACAGCAGACGCCTACAGCACGATGCTGTATCCTGTGAAGCTAAAAAAAATCTAATCTAAACTTTACATTAGATGCAGACAAGCTATGTAGGAACCTAACGTAAAACACACGTTGTATGAAAGACTACGTTTATTTATAAGCTCAGAACTCTAGTCCAATCGCAATAGAATTTACAGTAATAATATACACGCACCTATAATAATGAATACCGAACAAATCCTGTGACTGAAACCTGCCATTTCCAGGACAAAAGGACCTGAAGCTTAACTAAATGAAAGATAATTCAAACATGAAATTACACGAGAGTATTTTAATGCAGGTTTAATTAATTCCTCCAGCCCCTGGCTGTCCGGGGCACATCACCACGTCACGTCGGGCGTCGGTCAGTCGAACAATGCAACGTAAATGGCGTTCAATCAAAAAGGCTACCGCGAAATATATTTTGTTAAATTCCAATAATAATAAGGCTGTAATTAAATTTGTGGTTATTTCATGTAATTTAGTTCGCAAAACTCAATTTAAATAGATTCAATGTTTTGTTAGATAGATTTTTGTGTAGGTTTTGTTTTTTTTTTAAAGACAGAGCCTTCTTTTCATAAACACTTTTTTCTTTTCTCTCTATTATTTTTCGTTTTGTTTTTTATTTATTGTCTTTGCTAAATTATTTTGGGAGAATGTGTAATGGTTACACATTCTCCCTAAACTACTATTATAGATTATTAATAAATAGGATTCATTATTAATTAATTTGAGACGGAAATCGATTGTTATAATGAGCCTTCCAGTCGTAATTCCACGGAATAAACAAAGGAAGTCTTGATTATCTTTGCTTGTTATACGAAGCTCTAACATAAAGATTGTGTTTGTGGATGCTATTTTTATAATACTCTTAATCTGTAAAAATAAAAGATGAAAACTCTAAAAAAGTATTAAAGCATATCCCTTTGAGGGAATTAATAATGAATTCAATTTAGCTTTACTGATTTCTAATACTATTTGATGCTAATGGACGCCACACTTTTTTATTTTATTATATGTACCATACATAAGTGAAGATATTTCTTATATTTAAAAGTTATATGTAAAAATTAAAATTAAAAAATAAATCAGCTTCACGCTGTATCCCGCAGCAGGGTAGGCAGAGGGAACCTAGTGTTAAGACAATCTGTATCCCCTTTTTCGTCGAATTTTGGAGGCATTGCGTGTTAAGCAGTGGAACTCAACGCTACTATTTGCCTCCAAATTAGAAGCGAAGAAATGAAAATATAAATTTAAATAAATATTTCATTTCCTCGAGTGGGGATCGAAACCACGAACGTCGCGTTACAGTCACATCCTTGTACCCCTGGGCCACGACTGGCCTCATATATATGACAAGACAATTATTGTGCTCAACTAGCACGCCTAAAAGTCAAAAAATAAGAAACAACAATAACAAGATAATTATGTCAAACTATTTTTTCTATCTTTATCTTTTCTTCTTATTACCCGACTACGTAACGAGAACGAGGGTAATGTGCTTATCAGTCTTATTTTTTTCTTTTTAGTTTTATAAAGTAGGTTTTTTGTTTTTTATATATTTTAATTATCGGGAATTTAAGATTTTTTAAAATGGGAAATGGAATGTCTTATACAGCCAGAAACTAAAATAAAACATTGAATTCCAACTTTGTTTAATCACAATAGAGGCAAAAATATTTTCACGGAAATGTTTTCCCAGAATTGCCCCCAAATTTCATTTACTGTTACTTAATGGAAAAATATTGTTCTTAAATATAAAAGTTTCCTTAAGTAGAATTTGAACCTGCAACCACCGCTCGCGTTCTGCTTTTATCATTGCCAAACGCGCACTGCGTTTATCATTCTTATGTCAGATATATTCTAATAGAGATATTATTGCAATGGTGGAGGGCAGAAAAATATCTGAAACTTAAAAAAATACCACTTTAGTTTTCTGCCGTATTTATATTAAATATTCAGTTTATTTACTATAACCTTTTTTTTTAATTATCAACAATAATAGCATTTAATAGGGGACATAGTGGCCTAGTGAGACAGCGTCTGTTAAAATTGCATTGAATGATGTCATTTCTCCGCTCTGGTAAAGAAAGCGCGGCGTTAAGTTTCGTTATTTAACACGTTATATCTTGAAAATTATGTGGAAAGTCGGAAACGGAGTGCCTAAAATGCTATGCTAGGGAAAACATGATGCTGCTTCTTGTTTTATAGTTACGCTGTATCCGGCACACAGCAGAGTAGGCAGAGGGAACCTAGTGTTAAGACACTCTGTTCCCCGTTTTCCACCCAATTCTGTAGGTATTGACTGGCAAAATTCAACAAATCAAGGCGCTTTGCCTCAACACCAGAGCGATGAATCAAAAGTGGGAATCGAACCAACAACCCGTCGTTTTTACAGTCACACTTTGTTCCCTGCGACTCGACTGGCTTCTTTTTATAATACAACATTTTATAATTTGATTTCAATATTGAAATTTAATTTCAAGCTAAGTTACAACCTAGGTTTTCTAAAAATATTTTCCAAGAGAAATTGCGACGGAAATTGGACCAATTGGGTTTGGCGGTGGCACCTCCGTTTTTTTACGAACTCTCGATGCATTTTGCTGATGGAGTATTTTATTGGTTTAAGCACTTAACCAGCGTGCTTTTAAAATTAAATTATTCGCCGGTAGGGCCAACTCGCTTAATTACTCCACATTAATAGGATCGACCGGTTAAAAACATGGCGCATATTTTCATCACATATGATGTACTAATAATCAGGTTGATTAAGTAGCTGTTGTCGTGTCGTTGTGTTCCACAAGGGTGCGACTGTAAACGCGACGGTTGTGGGTTCGATTCCCACTCGATGCTTAATATTTTCATTTCTTCGCCTTGTTGACGAGGCAAAGCACTACTTTGAGTTCCGCCACTTAACACGCAATGCCTCGAGAATTCAACGGTATGTGGAAACAAGAACAGAGTATCTTAATACTAGATTCCTAGGTTTACTTTGCCTATCCTGTTATGTGGAATATAGCATGATAAAAAAAATTAAATTGCGAAATATTGGATCCTTTTAATTTCCACTTGAAATGTATAAATCGAATATCTATTGTTACAATCGATTCACACCGCCTACTCTCCGTGTATATTAAAATTATTGCTTAATAGGCAGGGAACATTTTTTTAGCTTCACGTCTGAAAAAATGTAAAGAAAATATAAGTATAACTAGCGGACCCGGACGCGGCTTCGCCCGCTTAAACCGTTTTTGAAAATATTTAACTAATTTAAATGAAAAAAATATAAGTAAACGTAACCATAGTAAAATATTAATAAAAAAACTAAACTAAACCAGCTACATTATTAATAATTTTGTCTCAGTCTGTCTTTCTATTTCCCCGAGCTAATATCCAGAATAACTGAACTAATTTTTATTGGACTTTCAGTGATCGATTTTACTGATTTACCCGGGAAAACTCTTTTTACTCGTTTTCCTTGCGCGCGTACGTAGAC
>JAATLQ010002319.1:0-53695 GCA_013421005.1 Heliconius erato x Heliconius himera
CGTGTGCACCAGCTAGTGTCGTGACGTACCCGCACGTAGAGCCGCGCCGGCGTGGTGCATGCAGGCGGCGGCCAGCACCTGCGGCGCCGAGAACAGCGACGCCAGCGCCGCCCACAGCGCGCAGCGCCCGCGCCACGCCGCCGCGCACAGCGCGCCCGCGCCCCCCGCGCCGCCGCCCCCCTGCCACACGCTGCTCGCGCCTATGTTGCTCTCTGGCGACAACCACCAATTACCTCACACGACTGTCATAATTTTTAGGGTTCCTTGCGTACGTAAAGGAAAAAACGGAACCCTTATATGGTACGTTGTTATCAGTTTGACAATTTATCTAGAGATCGCGTGGAGTCAAGTCTAGGGTTAGTGACGTAGTTAGGTAACCTAGGACCCTGTCGCAATCAAAAAATGAGGCCCCACTGCTATTAAAACAGGGAAGGTTTTATGAAGTAAAATCTATAAATATACAAATATGTACTTTGAAATTGCTAAGCTACTTTATCATCACCTCTATTTCATACATTGCAATAATAAAATTTTATGGAGGCTATCATGCTAAGATACAAGAGATATATTCCTTATATTGATTGGAAAAAAGTGAAATCTAGGTAAGCTAACCAATTTTTTTTCTAACTACCGTTATTTAAATAAAAACATAATGATCGAAACTCTAATACTTACAGTTTTGTTATTAATATAACTACTAACGTAGATCTTAAATGAAAATAGTATTAATTTTACATATTATTATAATACTAAATAGATCGCAAACTCAATAAGGATGTTATTTAAATTACACTAATAAAATATCTTACTTGTATTTAAATTTAATAGCAGCTGGCAGTTTACTGATGCCATTTCTGTTTTTCCGTAAAGCCCCCACAATGCAGCAGTATTCGCGAGTCCCGCCATAGTCAAGTCAGTCATAGAGTGTAAATAATTGATGGAGTCCCCTTTCGTTATAATCTGCAACAGAGCAAAGTGCAAACTGTAGCTGAATATTCTTCATATGAAATAATCTTCGGAATATAACCAAATCAAGATTTCTTAATCGATAGAGAAGCCGTTTAACGACGATAGATACAGTAGGATGCACATAAAGTCTGAAGAAAAGGTAAAAGTGAGTATATTGACATAATGACCTGAAAGACGTCTGCGGGCCTCGCGGCGTTGACGGCGGCGTGCTGCGCCATGAGCTGCACGGCGGAGGCGGCGGCGCGCGGGGGTGCGGGGGTGGCGGGCGCGGCGGCGGGGCGCGAACGCGCGGGGCGGGCCAGCAGCGCGGCGCGGCGCGCGCGCCCGCCCGCCAGCGCGCCCCACGCCGCCGCGTGCGCCAGGCACGCGCCGTCCGCCGCCTCCTGCGCCGTGGCCAGCGCCTCGCGCACGCCCTCCATCGCCACCGACCTGCAACCCGGCAGCAACACATTTATCTTTGTAAACGTTTTATAATAAACGTATGAAACAAGTTTCATTGAAATATTGCTTAACACCAATAACACACACTAAACGAACACCACTGACAAAGAACGAACTTTAAATATTATTAGTAAGTATAGTAGTAGAAAATGAAAAGCGTCGTGAGCATTAAGACGTTGTAAGCGTGTAGATGTAAATTCGATTTCCACAATGATTGTATTTAAATTGTTCTTATCTGGTAAAACAAAGCTTGACGTTGAGATCCACTACACATTGACAATGTCTCGAAATGCTCTTAAACTTCAATGATACGTTGGTAAATATAAGTAGTATAGAGATGCTTATAAATTTAAAATGGCACTTTCGTGGTTATGGTACAACACACAGCCTCAGTGTAGTAGAAACTTTTAGTAATACTTACTTATGTCCGAATTGTGTATGCATTGCGGCTCTATTTAACGCTGCGTAACGAAAATTTTTATTTCTATCATTCAATGAACTTCCACTCCCACATATATTGAAAACAGCTCGATCAAAACAATTATATAGAGAATCTTGCGCGCCACAAAATTCTTTCATTCTTATACAGTTCAAAAAGCTGAGAAAATGCTGCAAACATAAATTTTCGTTTTAGTATTTCTAATTAAAACATTCTAAAAAATAATTACCGTATACAATTTGCGATTATACAGAGCCCGTTGTGGCGCAGCAGCTCAGTGCTTGACTACCACACACTGGCGTCATGTTTACACATGACGGTTGTGGGTCTGATTCCCTTGGGGAAATGTTTTATTTTCATGTGCCAGTTCTGGTAACAAGGCAAAAGCGTGAAGTGGATTCACCTCCTTGCCCCTCAATGGGGGTTGACTCAAAAACTGGGCAGAAAGTGGGGAGCGAAATTCTTAACCTTTTGCCTACCCTGCTATATGTGGGATACAGTGTAAAGGTAAAAAAATGCTTACTATATCGGGATATTCAGGTAAATCATTTATAATTTGCATGATCGTCTTCTGAAGTTGTTTGGCCGGCATTGCTTTTTTCTCATTAATTTGCAATAAATTTGCTTGTTGTGCTGTAAATAATTCAGCTTGTTTCCTGGACCACTGACATTCTTCAAAATTACTATAAAATGAATAGAAGATATCTATGAATAATATGATAAATAAAATGTATAAAGAAAGATTTTAACATATTATATTAGACAATGTATTAATTCTGAAATATTTCTGACATTTATGTTATACATAAATGTCAGAAATATTTCATTGCTAAAGGCAAGCAAACATACATTTTTTTTTATTAAACTAAAAAACTTAAACTTACTTGTCTCTCTCTAACATATTCATCTTTATAAAGATATCCTGAGATTTTGATTCTTCAGGAAGTACAGGTGAAGTTGCTGATCCTGATGGCACTTCAACATTGTTAAGTTTCTAAAATATATATTATATAAGTTAGTTACTTATTAAATAAGTTATTAATGTGATAGCAGAACTAAAATAATATAGTCCATTTTTAATACAATCACATTTTGATACAAAATAAAGTTAAAGTTACCAAATGAATATTGCATAAAATAAAATTGATGTCATTGTGATGCATTAGGATAGGGTCTGACTACTGTACTCACGATTCTTTAGGGACTTCAACCCTACTCGAGGAAATGAAATAATCTAATTTATTATCTTGTAGACAAATAGCAATGTAGAATTACCATAGTTTTCTTTAAATAATTAATTTCCTACAAATAAGGATTCTTATTCAAGAAATCATAATATTGGGAATTATTGCTCATATATATATTATTATAGATCCTTTAAGCAATTACATTTAAGTGAAAAAAGAGCATGATTGGGATAAAATATAAATTGTACATATATATATATATATATATATATGACAACAGTAACATTGTATTACAGTATTATTATAACTTTCTTTTGGTACCACTATTGTGGTTGACACATATTGCTTTAGTTTAAATTTGCCTGTATAATGTATATAATAGAGACCATGCAGGTGTTCAGATGTTTAATAATTGTGTGTCACAGTTACCTAATGATGTCTTAACATGCCTAGAAGCACAACACTATGACATTTAAGAGTTTCAAGTAGCTTAGCAAGTGAATATGGTCTATACCATAATCATTAATTTATGACATACTTTTCAGATTACAACCTATTGTTACTATGTAGTGTCCAGTATGGGAAATTTGTTAAACTGACATGGCCCGACAAACCTTTGTCGGATTACCAGGGCTCTACTGTAACACAAAATAGAAGGCCAAATCTTAATAAAATTGGTGCTAAACTAAGGTTATTGTTCATTTTAAAGTAAATATTAAGTTTTGATTTATTGTAAAGTAAAATAATATAAATAATAATATGATGAATAAAGATATTATAAACTGAATATCTGTCAGTTTTTTTTTTTAAATAAATAAGAAATAACTAACCTCTTTACTTAATGATCTCATCATTAATCCAGGTCTTCCTTTTTGGTAATAAATGCAAAATGATTTATAAAGTGAAGCAACTTGTACAAAAGTTAATTTATCCAAATACAGCATAATTCTACGAAGGTAGAAACCTGTAAATACATACTGTTCATTACCCAATGCAGAAATTTGTTCCAATTAGAGCAAAGAAATTAAAATTTTTTACTGACCCAAACAAGAATCACTCCCAACTATCATATTTTATATACATTGCCCTTGATATTATGTGATAATGTAAAATATTATTTATTTAAAATCTCACCTAATACACTGCATCTTGTAATAACACATGGATTTGTTTCACTATGTTCCACCATAAGTTTATCCACAGTTGAAGTAACACAATCAACAAGCGCATTTATTCCATTCACATAGATGTTTTGTAATCGAACACAAAAATTTTGTAAATGTACACTTAAAAGATTATATCTTCCATCAGTTAAGAAAGTTTCAAGTTCCTTAAACTCCATATCTGGGCACTGGAAGTATAAAAATAACATAGAGATGCAATACTTGTATAATATTTCTTCTAAGCAAAATTCTACATTTCAATAAACTTTACCTGAATTAATTTTAAAGCAAGAATACAAAAATCCTTTCTGTATTTTGGTGGTATTGTGTGATCTATCATATCCTTAGCTGCAATTAATTACACATACATATATTATAAAAACAATTAGACTGATCTTATCCTAGGGCCGCCAGACCTATGACATTTTAGCAAAGCTGAAATTTTGAGGATTAATTATCTAATACATAGTTAAGACGGTATGCATCAGTGGCGTAGCTGGGGGGGTGCGAGCGGTGCTGGGGCACCGGGCATCAAAAAGAAAGGGGCATCAAAGTCTGCAATCAATTTTTCTAATTTTTTTTCAATCAAGAATCAAGACATGTACAAGAAAATTGAGAGAATGAAAAAGAAAAATATAATCTTGCTATCATGTCATTGAACATGAACAAGTCTATACTATTATTGATTTTAAAAATGTGATTAATGACTTTGTTAATCAAAAAGCGCGTAATGTCCGTTTTTAATTTTATTGCAATAATTTTTACCAAAATCTAATGTTAGAACTTATATACACTTATTATAGTTTTGAAGCAATAAAAAATTATATATCTACTCTACTGTGTTTTCAAATCTGAAACAATTTTGACCATTTTAAAAGGCATCAGTCAAGCTGCACCAGGCAGCAAATATCCTAACTATGCCACTGGTATGCATACTTTCTAACTTGAAAGTGAGGCCCTTTCAGTGCTAGTGCCTACTTAAGGTAGTCACCAATGTAGAAGTAGAAACGCTCATATTTAAATAAGTTTTTAAGTATAATGTAAAAAATGTATATTTATTATTGCCATACCCTTTATGTGGGCCTTTACACCAGCTAGACATAATTAAGGTTTTTAAAATTTGAGCAAATTATGTTATACTAGCATGCCCCAAATTATGTAAATTTGAGGCATACTAATATAACATAATTTGCTACTACTTATAGAACTATTTCAAGACACCTTATAAGGACCCCCAATCAATCTGATGGCTCCATCATCCTCCCAGACAGAGATATAACTTTAGCTACCTTTGGTACTACTACCTTTGAAACTCCACTTTCAAGTTAGTAAGTTCACATACCTTCTTAACTACATACAAGACTAATCATCCACGAAAGTTCAGCATAACTAAATTGACGTAGGTCTGGGGGCCCTGGGATCCTGAGGTAAATATAATGAGGCCAGTCGTGGCGCATTGCCACAAGCGTGCCAGTGTAAACGCCACAGGTTGTGTTATAAAAAAATATGAAAAACGTAAAAAACTATTAAGAAAATAATAATGAATAACAATTATATTACCTTCCATTTTTAGCAATCCATATTCACGGATAAATGCAACTACGGCTATTTTATGAGGTGTTATGTTATCTACATTGCCTTTGATGTTAACTAACTTAATAAAGTCTATATTATCATTTCCTAACTCCATATTCTTTATTAAAATTAATTAACGAAGAAATAATTATTTTAAAGCTATTTGTACGAAAATATTTTTTGTTATATTTTGTTATAATTTTAGAGATGCCTCCGGTTTTATTTGCGGCTTTAAGAATCACTTCGTGACAGAACTAATTACGATAATAAATATTTAGTGTGGTATTTACTATAATATTATACTGTTTGTTTATTATTATTATCATGAGAAATAAAATAATTTGAAATTGACTTTAATCGTTAGTGTTACCACTAACCAGTACTAGCAACACAGAATATATGCAAAAAAAGCAGTCCAAAAAATATTAATTAAAATATTACCAGGATAGTAAAGAATATAAGAAGTGTTCGGGATAGTAATAAATATAATAGAAGACAAATGAAATAATAATTATAGTATAGAAGGATAGGAATGCTTTTCAATATCCTGTAAAATATTGATATATAGACACTCAGGTCCATCCCTATTCCCTATTTCATCACATACAAGAACATCCCTTTGGCTATATGTGTTCTGTGCTGTGTATGTACCAATGCTGTGTACATAATCCGCGAACAGTTATAATAAAAGTTGTTGTAAAAAAATCTTCAGATGGTGGTAATTTCAATACAATGAAAATAATCATAAGATGAACGATTCTAAATAATTCACATTATAAACATGTTAAATATTCTATATATTTTTGTTATGATATAAAGAAATGTAAACTTGGAACCTGGGTGGATTATTATCGAAGACGGCATAATGGAAAGACTTTTGTTTATAAATGCATTGTTCCAACTATTATTATTTGTTAAAAGTTCAAGTGTTACAGTTTATCAGGGCGATTTTTTACCTCAACATGGACGGTGTGAACCTATTACTATACAATATTGTCAACATCTAAAGTACAATCAAACAATATTTCCTAATATGTTAAACCATGCCAGACAGGAAGATGCAGGTGCCGAAATTCATCAATTTACTCCATTTATAAAAGTCAATTGCTCTCCAGATTTGAAATTATTTTTATGTTCAGTGTATGCCCCTGTTTGTACGATACTAAACGAACCAATAAAACCCTGTCGACATTTATGCGAATCCGTTCGACACAACTGTGAAGAATTAGCGACAAAATATACATTTAATTGGCCAAAAGAATTGGAATGTTCAAAATTCCCAGTATTAAACAATGATAATGTGATATGTTTTGGAAATAATAATGTAACACAAGAAAACAGAAAACCTCCAAGAAGTAAGCTTCCGAAAGTTGATTTTAAGTCAAACTATGATAGGGACCCTTCTAAGTTACATGGGGCAAAAAATATAGGTTTTGTCTGCCCAGTTCAATTTAAAATACCTGATAATTTAGATTTGGAGTATTCTTTGAAAGTAGGAGATAAAATTGAATACAACTGTGGTGCTCCTTGCAATGGAATGTTTTTCAGTGAAGATGAAAAAAAATTTTCCAGGCTGTGGATTGGAATTTGGGCAACTTTCTGTGCATTAAGTTGTCTGTTTACCGTTCTCACATTCCTCATAGATACAGATAGATTCCGTTATCCTGAAAGGCCTATAATCTTCTTATCAGTTTGCTATTTAATGGTGGCTGCTGCTTATGTGACGGGCTGGAGTGCAGGAGATAGTGTCAGCTGTCAAGGGCCATTTCCCTCAACAATAAGTGGAACGAGGCTACCTAACATTTCTGTTATTACACAAGGAACAAAACATGAGCCATGTACCATTCTTTTTATGATAGTATACTTTTTTAGTATGGCCTCTAGTATCTGGTGGGTCATATTGACCCTTACTTGGTTTTTAGCAGCTGGTCTTAAGTGGGGGCATGAAGCTATAGAAGCTAATTCACAATATTTTCATTTAGCTGCATGGGCTGTCCCTGCTATCAAAACTATATCTATTTTAGCTATGGGGAAAGTTGATGGTAATTATAATTCTTTTAATATTTTTTTTAAATAAAAGTGTGTATAAATTTTTCTTAACAATTTAAAATTTATTTCAGGTGATATATTATCAGGTGTTTGTTATGTTGGCCTGTGGGATTCAGAAGCTCTTCGAGGATTTGTATTGGCACCTTTGTGTGTATATTTAGTGTTAGGTACAATATTTTTATTTGCCGGCTTTGTTTCGCTATTCCGTATAAGGACAGTTATGAAGCATGATGGTACAAAAACAGATAAACTTGAAAAACTGATGATTCGAATAGGAATCTTTGGTGTCCTATACACAGTGCCAGCTCTCATAGTAATTGCATGTTTATTTTATGAACAAGCTTACTTTGATAGTTGGATGAGGACATGGCACCGTGATATGTGTGCTACACCAATGTACTCTATACCATGTCCATTCTCATATGAAGTGGAAAGACCTAAATTTGAAATGTTTATGATAAAATATCTTATGACCATGATTGTGGGCATAACTTCTAGTTTTTGGATTTGGTCAGGTAAAACTTTAGTTTCCTGGCATCAATTTTTTGATAGAATAAAAGGCAGAAGAGTTGAAGCTTATGTATGATGTACTATAACATTAACTCTTTTTATCATGCTTGCTAATTAATTAAAGAAGTAAACTCTGCCAGTTATACTCTATTGTCAATTATTTTTTACAGTATGCATGCATGTCTTTTGAATTGCATTGCATTTCTCAACATTTCAAGGTTAAGGCCATAATTCTTAGTTATAAGGTATGTCAATGTAAGAAACATCTTGAGATTAATAGTAAGACTGAATGTGTAAATATGATCATGATTAGTCTTAATTTTTAGATTTATAAGTAGCACTAAGCTTTATAAATGAACTTAATATACAGTATTTTTATTTTGTTGCTTTACTCATTTATTGTAATCAAAAATGTTTTTTTTTTTTAATTGAACTTAGAAGCTAATCATGTATTAAAAGCGATTAATTAATTGTCTATACACAAAAAAATATTAATTGAATTGTAAAATTCATTTACATATCAAAATATGTATGTCATGATTAAGATGTAATATTATTTTAATTTTTAAAACTTAATGAACTGTGAATAAAATAATTATATTTTTCAAAGATTTTTTTATTATCCTCTTTCATTATGACAAAAAATGATAGGAAGTTTTTAAAACTAAAATATAATCATTTTTTAGTTCTATAGGAATGCTGAATACTTTGAACAAAATCAATAGAATTTTCAATTTGTTTAAAAACAATAATTTATTCATATTTAGAATTATACACTATAACATATAAAATTACTTAAAATATACTTGTCTCCTAATCTTAAAAGCTTTAAAATTAATGCATAAAGATTTACATAGGATTTCAATTAATTATGCTCTTGTGTACTTCCCCCAAATATGAAGCATAAAAACTGAAGCGATGAAAAGGAGGGACATAACCAACACAGGTACAGGACCTCTGAAATAAATAAAAAATATAAATAAACATATAATAGTATTATGTTGTTTTACGTATATTTTGTATTTTTAAATACATACACTTTGACGCCTGGCGAATCATCAGTGTAGAAACGCCACATTCCACCGGAGCCTGCACCAGTGCTTCGATTTCTAGCTGCTGTTGTAGTAGTTGTGGATTTGCGTTGTCTGACAGTACCTCCAGTCGACGAACGTGGAGCAGCCGATGCCTTACTTGGAGAACGACCCCCTGATCCCACTGAAGTAGAACTTGGTGCGGCTGGCTACAAATAAATGATTATTAGAACAAAATTTATTAAATCATGTAATTTTTTGATGTATAAAACTTACCATTTTATTAATTTAGGAGCAGTTATATAAAAGAAAGTGAAATAAGATTAGCAATATAAAGTTGCTACACTTCGATTCTAATAGGAATGTTATAAACAGCAAGAAATAAGAAAGCTTCTCAAGATGGTACGAGTTGGCAACTGGCTGTGCAACGCGTACAATGAATTTGACACGT
Source organism: Heliconius erato x Heliconius himera (assembly GCA_013421005.1). Lineage (NCBI taxonomy): Eukaryota > Metazoa > Arthropoda > Insecta > Lepidoptera > Nymphalidae > Heliconius > Heliconius erato x Heliconius himera. The sequence continues at coordinate 9,816 of JAATLQ010002319.1, forward strand.
CGTCACCTTAGTTGACAACTTAAAAAAATATATTTAAATAAAATAATATTGTTTAACATTATATATTTTTTAATTGTATTACTTTAGACAATGCTTATTGATTATTATACTTTTATTCATTAAAATATTATGAATTTAAAATAAGGTGGATGGAAAAGGTTTTAAGCTTAAAGATGTATTTTAACAATGCTCCCGACTTCAAACACAAAATAATCTATATTGAAGTATGATTTAATAGTAGTTGTACATATATCTTACAGTAAATAGTATTTTTATACTCATTATGTATTATAAAATGGAAAAATGTAGATAAATTCTATTAAAACTGTATGTGGGGTCATTGGATACGCGATATGGGATGAATAGAAATTATTTGTAAAAAAAAAGATATAGTTTATTATAAATTGCACTTGCTTTTAATTATTTAAATCAAGGTCAATAATTACAATAACAGTAATAGTTCTAAATCGGCCTTAATTTATTTTAGCTACATAATATCATGATCCATAAAAAGTTTGTAAATATCAGTATCATTTGTATAATGACTATTTCTATTTTAAAATCATTGCTTCAATAACCTCTCAACAGCTGGGCCCTTTGGGTATATGTGTTCTGTGAGCTTGGCGGACGGTGGGTTGAATGTATGGGTGCATTTGGAATGTATGGGAATTCCCATATCGGAGCTGTTTAGATTTTACTGTGCTGACCTATTTTGTGGAACCACAAAAGAAAAAAATATTAAAGCTATTTAACTTAGTTTGTATCTATCAAATATATCCTTTGACATTGAGATTAGCTTAGTATGTTCACGGCATATTGGATATTGTTTACTTATAATAAAATTTAAGCCGACTTTACTTTAAGTTTGCTCTACCTTTGCTATATATAATTTTTCTGATAATTACGAATGACGAATATTTAATCATTAAACGAACTTACCTGTACGTGAAGTTCAATCATAATTATGTGAGCAGCTTCATTCGAAGCGATTTACAATAGACACACAAAATTTGTATTGTAGTAGTATTTGGTTAATTTCAGAAGCAACAGTTTCAATTTTTTTTCTGTTGGGTATATTATATTTTATATTACGTTATAACCAATAAGAGTGGGGTAACATTTATTTTTGTTAAAACAGGAGAACTTGAGAATTAGGGAGATACGAGGTGGATGCGGAAAGGCGTATTGCTATTTGCTGCCAGTAACAGGGTTTAACGGTGCCTTAACTGCATTGATGAGACGGCAAAACATGAGGATCCCCCGGAGGGCATGTATGAAGAGGTCGATGATAGTGGACAGGGCGAAAGAGGTACGCAGAGCGCGACTGTAAAGTGTACACGCTACAACTTGTGGGATAAATTCCCTCTCAAGGAAATGAAATATTTAATATTAAATATTTAGAAAATGCACGTAAATATATATAAAAAAATATACTATTTTAAATAAATATTAATTAGAAAAATATTGTCATTTGTATGCAGATTACGGTACGGTACAGTACCGTATTTATTTTATACTCATAACTCATACAATACTTTATTTTCTGAAAATTGTCGTTGTGAATTTGTGACATAACATTGTCAAATGTCGAATAACATATGTTGCGCGCGTAGGTTCTGTGATCTATCTGAATTTATCGTAACCTAAAACTAGTATGGTGATATTTTTTTTTAAATTTGCGCGCTCTATTCATTCTTTATTAAATATTTCCAAAACAAACATTATGAACAAAGATAAATGTTACTTTAGATTTATTAAACCAGAAAACAAAGTTGATATATCATTCTTATTTGACATTAATAATGTACCAAGACAATTTAATTTAAGTAGAAAGTCTACAGAAAGTTTGGAAACACTATGTATTCGGATTGCAACAAATGTACAAAAAATTTATAGTAAGAAAAAAAAGAAGTCTGCCAACGAAGACACTATTGAAGTAAAAGTTTGTGATAATAAGAGAAATCCTCTTTCTAATGAACTTACCTGCTCTGATATATTTTCTCATGAAAATCCAGTTCTACGCATATCTGACAAGTTCTATGAAATTGTATTAAATGCACCATGGATAATAAATTTCCATTTACCAAAAACAATATTAGCTGGTTTTCCAGTGTATCCAGAGAATTTTGAGGCACAATATACAGATAGACATGTGAGTCTATTTAATTGGTACAGAGGTAAATCATATAATGAAAAAAATAATGAGATAAGTAAGGAACATATACAATGGGAATTTATTATTAATAGTTTTTATTATACTCCTAATGTACAGGATGTGAATTTGAAGTTGAAATTAGAATGTATTCCAGGTGTGTTTCAGATAAGATTTTTAATACAATTATTGCTATAAATTATACCTATATTTATATTTAAAACTTTTTTTTCAAGTTAATGAAAGGCATACTGGTCCAGCAGTAGAATGTATAATAAGTGGTCTTGTTGAAGCTGGTCCTGGACCTTGCCCATTTGAATCTAGACATATGTTTACAACAGAAAAATTGACGGACAGAAGGTAATTTTTTTTCAGTTACTGAGTAAAAATAATTTTAATTTGAACTATATATGTTTAATAACTTTTTTTTAATAACTTTTATTAAAATGTTTGTTGTTTAGTTTTAGATGTGTTTCTTATAACATTCTGGCTGATTTATATTGTGATTCAGATTTCACTCGAACTGTGTTACATCCATACTGTCCCCCATATGCACTTCATATTGACTATCGGAAACAGTTGATTGTTAAAGAACTGAAAGGTAATATTTTCGCTTTTTTAGCTTTACACTGTATCGTTCATATAGCAGTGTAGGCAGTGGGAGCTTAGTATTAAGACACTCCATTCTTAGCAAAAATTGAGGCAAAGCTGAAGAAAGCAAAGAATTTAATAATTCAAACCCTAAGTGGGAATTGAATCCACAACTATTGTGTCTACATATCCGCATTGGTAGTTTAACTTATGAGAAAAGAGAGAATTTTAAATGTTTTAAGTAAAATAGCAGGATTCTTTTTTTATAAAATGGGACATTGCATTGCATTGGTTGCTTCTCTTTTTAAATTATAATTTTGGTTAATACCAATCTTACAAATCAATTAATCATCATATGTTATTTATTTAAGGCTATAATGCTGACATTATTTGTTTACAAGAAGTAGATGGCAAAGTTTTCAATAGCAGCCTAAATACTTTCTTAGAATGTGAAGGTTTTAAAGGTCTATTTTATAAAAAGGGTAAAACTGTGGCTGAAGGATTAGCTTGTTTTTATAAAAAAGATAGATTTAAGTAAGTATTCATATATGTCTGTATATTTATAAATATAATAATATGATAAAATAAAGTGTGATATAGAGTTTCATCTCTCGACAAGCAAGTATCTTTCAAGACTTTCACTTTACTTGGAACAAGTGGATGTCTAAGAGTATCTTATATTGAAGTATAAAATGTCTGGAATGTCTCATGTGGAATTATAAGTAACTTAGCTTAATTTAGTGTGATGAATGTCGCATCATAATAATTTTGAATCTAATTTTTAATGACAATGACTTTAAATGGAAGTAAGTAGTATAAAAAAGTGGGACTCTTGTCCACACAATTTGCTTGTGGCTTAAGGATGTCATATATCTCTTAATTTATATCATAATATTGTTATAGATATATAGGTGAGGACAAAATACTGTTGTCTGAAGCTATAAAGAATGAAGACTATTTAAAAGATATTTGGAATACAATTAAAGATAATAAGCCATTAATTGACAGAGTCCTAGATAGATCAAGTGTAGCAAGTGCAACATTCCTACAATCAGTTGAATATCCAAATGAAATTGTTTTAGTTGGCAACACTCATTTATATTTTCATCCAGATGCTGACCATATAAGATTACTCCAAGGAGGCATTCTTATATATTGGTTAAAACATATCCAAAACCAGTTGGAAAAAAAGGTAATTAATTAAACAAGAAAATAAAAAAAAATCTTGAGGCCAGTCGTGGTGCAGGGGCACAAAGTGTGGTTGTGAGTACAATCCCCACTCGAGTAAATGAAATATTTATTTACATTTGTATTTTCATTTCTTCGTCCTAGCGTCGACGCAAAGCGCGGCGTTGAGTTCTGTCACTCAACACGCAATGCCTCCAAACTCGGCGGAAAGTGGAGAACGGATTGTCTTAACACTAAGTTCCTTCTGCCTACCCTGCTGTGTGCGGGATACAGCGTGAAGCTGTTTTTTTTTAAATTAGCCTCACGGTGTATTCTGCCTGTAGCTGGGAAAGGCAAAGGGAACCTAGTGCTAATATTCTGCTCCCCACTTCCCGCCGAATTCTCGAAGCATTGCGTGTTGAGTGGCAGATCAACGGCACGCTTTGCCTCAACACCAGAGCAAAGCAAAAATAATTATAAATATTTCATTTACTCGAATGGGAATCAAACTCACAACCAGTCACGTTAACAGTCACAGCGTTGTGCCCCTGCGTCACGACTGGCCTCACTTTTTTACTTTAAATAATAGGTGATACCTCTATTTCAATGTAAAATGTTTGCATTACTAAATAAATACATTCAAATTTAGTAAAGCTTTCTAGTTCTCTTAAAAATAGCAACCTACATACAAATAATAGATTTATGATAACTACATAATAAACAAAAAAAAAAGAATTCTTTAATTTTTTTTAATCTTTAAAAGATGTTTTGAGTTTATTATTGTGAATGTATTTCAAACAACATAATGATTTTTTAAAATATATTTTTCAACTTTTGATATTTATTTATTATTAATATTTCCAGTATACAAATCACAGAATCAGTCTTATAGTATGTGGTGATTTTAATAGTGTACCGTCATGCGGAATATATCAGCTATATACAACTGGGTCGGCACCCAGTTCTCTACCAGATTGGAGATCTAGTAAGTATTATATGTATTTATTTTCAGCATCACAGCGATTTCATAGTAAATGTTTAGTACCAGAGTGGCGGAATGGTAATAGTCCATGCAAACATATAAATAATATGAAAAAAATAACAAAGAGTCAAGTAATATTCAGTGTTTTTGTCATCACCACTTTAAATGAAACTGTAGTTTTAACTATTCTATAAAAACTTAATACCATTAAAACGAAACGAAAATGACAGATTTTTTCAAACAAAATAATTAATAAAATTATCATAGTGAAATAAAACGCCATTTGACAAGAATGATGCACACAGACATAAATTTATCAATGCGACAACGCTGCTCATGCCTCATTCAAATAATCGGGTCGTAGGTAATGGCGGCGATGTTGAAATTATAAAATAGAACGAGAGGTATCCCTTTCTCGTTCTAGTATGATTATTGAGAATAAAAAGCGGCACATCGGCAAGGCTGAGTAGTAAAGTTGAGCGTTATAACAAACAACAGATAATATAATTCATTATAAATTTCTAATGTTCTAATCATTATTTATTTTCAACACTGACTGTTATAAATAACAGTAAATAATATTAATTATCTGCTATGAAAATAGCATGTGGCGCCTCGGTTCGGTAATGATCGGGAATATTTAGTAGTCGTTCGGCCTACATCGAACCCAGCCAAGGTCAAATAAAATAATGATGGCAAACTTCACATCGTATAACCTCACACAAATATGAGCTTTAACTCAATGGTAGAAAGGCCAAATATTACTTACATTAAAATAACGAATAACAAAAATATTAGTCTGAACTTTGTACATTTTGTCATTGTATTGTATTTACGTTGAAAATAATATAATATATATTACAACAGTTTAAAAAAACAGTAAAAAAATATAATATAATGAATAATGCATTATAAAAATATAACAGCAACGCCCAACACTAGTCATAAACAGATAAAAAATTTTTACAATCATTGTTTGGGTTCTATAACATGAATAAAAGCCCACAATAACATTTTTTCTTATACATTTTTCATGTATAGACATCGATCCGTTTTCAGGCTGATCAGTTAACTATTAACTGATCAGATTATGATATTAAATTATATTATAATTATAATAAAATATTATTATAATTATAATAAATAATATTATTATAATTATAATAAATAATATTATTATAATTATAATAAATAACTGATCGGATTATGATATTAAATATTAAAGATTTCTTATTATACTTGATTATTAAAGTTAGTAATCAAGCATAATAAGTATTATGAAGAATAATATCAAAAGAAGAATTAGTTAAAACTTCTCCTGTGACCCCTCTAACTGTAAAAACAGAAATAAATCCTAATCTTCATAATATTGAAGGACTACAATTAATTAGTAGACAATATAACAATTTCAAAATATTTTGCAGATGAGAATGAAGCTATAACAGGGCTGAGCTTAGCTCAAGACATTTTATTAGATAGTGCTTGTGGAACTCCTCAGTATACAAATTATACAGCAGGATTCGCAGATTGTTTGGACTATATATTTTATGAAAAGGAAAAACTCCAAGTTGAACAGGTAAATGAATATTTTTTACTGACTTTTATTATCTATTTCATTTAAAAATTTTAAGGATATAATCGACTACTTCGCTAGTGTAGCGTATTGTCTATTATATATTAAATGTAAGCTTTCATGGTTTTATTTTATTAATTATCTCATATTAAGGATACTAGCGATTGAATGTTAGTGCTTAAACATATTAGAATATACTATATATAAGTATAGGACGCCATTTGATATTGTTTCAGAACCTTTCAGCTTTATTGGTTACAAAAACTGTAACTTATAGTGTCCATTATTATTATCGATTATTATTTGTGTGGAGTTTAGCCAGTTGTTGTGACAAATAAATATTGTTTCTATTTTTTCAGGTCATACCCTTTCCCAGTGTTGAACAATTAAAAGCACACACTGCATTGCCAAGTATTGTTTTTCCTTCAGACCACATTGCACTCATATCAGACCTAAAATTTAGGTAATTGGAATGCAAGTTGTATAACAGGATGTATAAGTATATAAATAAATAGGTACAAGGGTAATTTACTAATATTCTCTAAAAGTTACTACAAATATTTGTGAACATTAAAAATAATGATGCGTTATGGAACATAAAAAAATAATCCCCTGTATTATATAACTTTACGTGCTACATGTATTTATTATTAATAAAATACTTATCATAAAATCATAACGGCCCATCCGTTGTGTCTGTATATAAAATATATACGAGGAAAAATATTATTGGGGGCATTTATTAATGTAATAGAACCCAAAACAATGATTTTTAAAATATTTGTCTGTTTGTCTGTGTATTTGTACACGCTAATTTCAGAAACGACTTTACCATTGGATTCTGGCAAGCTTCCCTGTTAAGGAAAGCTGCACTAAATGTTAGTTTAGTGTTTGGTTTATTACAATTGGTTCATAAAAAAAAGTTAAATCAATTTAAAGTATTTTATTCGATAAAATTGCGAATTGTTAGAAGAGTTATTTTATGCTGTAACTGTTTTATTGAATCGGTTATGTTAAGTTTTAAATGTTGTTGTTTGATATTGTTTTTAACATTATTACTATTAAGGTTAAAAGTATTAACCTCATGTTCCAAAAGAAAAAACCAGTCGGCATTACCATTGAGTAATTCATAACGAATAAACGATCCATTGTATAACTGAACTTACAAACATAGAAATAGATTACCTATTTCTATGTTTGTGACATGACATAAAAATACCATCAACAAAAAATATATAAAATATATAAGTAATACTAAGGACAAAAATAACATCTCCCTCTGTGTTGTATATAAGTGAAAACAATTTTGTTGAAGAAATTAAATTAAATAAAAAGATTATTGATTATCCAATTTAAAGATTTGGATATAATCGACTACTGGCGGACTAAGGACAATGGACAGATTGGGTCATCCAATAGCAATTAAATATATTTTATTAGATAGGTCTTTTTAATAGGAACAACTATTGTTATGACAGCTTTGTTCTCACAATTAAAAAGTTTAGTTTGTTATTGTGCTTCGCCTGAGCTAAGGCTGAATTTCAGAAAAAAGCTCGAGACCTCCAATTTTTGTACGGATGGACGTTTCTCGACGATCCTCGGTGGGCGAGCCCGACTCGCGCTTTTTTTACCCTTAACAACAAGTTAACGTGTAACTTATAACTACTATATTTCTGAACGAACAAGTGTGACAATAAAGCTGTCATCACAAAAATTGTTCCTACGGAAATAACCAATCCAATGGCATACATCCTATTACTATTGGACGGTGATTCCAGGTTATATACATTTTGCCCATTGTCCTTTATCGGGGAGTTTCTTCTATACAGGCGTCAAAACTATTTTTTTCGGACCAAACTTGCACATTTTTTTAATACCATTAAATTCTGGATGAAATGACATACGTACTTACTTAGACATTACAGTTGTAAGAACAAACAAATTATAAATCCTTGGCGGCGGCGATTTAAAATTATATTATTTATTTGTTTCTTTTTGGTTCATCCTACTTTTTGCTGTGTAGATTATTGAGTATAAACGACAAGTGTTATTATAATGACGCTTATTTATGTGTGTTTGTAAGTTCAGTTTTAGAGTAGAACATCATTACATAGTTATTTTAGAAACGCAAGGCATGTTTACTTTCACATCGAAAATTTATAAAAACAATATTCTTTTTGCAATTTTTAGTTTCTATTTCTGTTTGTCTGGGCTAATCTCAGGACTACTTGTTATGGTACATATTGAAAGTAGAGGGAGGTTGCTCCACAGCCACATATAGGCTTTTTTATACCGGAATTCTCGCAGAGCAATCGCGGCGCAGGGTCATAAGCGTGAGCTAAACGCGACAGGTTGTGATTCGACCATTGGGATTCGATTCTCACTCGAGAAAAAAAAATATTTTCATTTACTCGCTCTGGTGTCGAGGCAAAGCGCGGTGCTGAACTTGAAGTTGCTTTATACGAAACGCATCTAGAATTCGGTGGAAAGTGGCGTCTTAATGAGAATGGTGTGTCTTAACACTAGGTTTCCAGGTTCCCTTTACAGTGTGAAGCTAAAAAAAGTGGACTGAGCCGCGCGGGGGCCGTTAATTTCATAATAAAGGTTCTTAGTTGTAAGGACTTTTGAAATTTTGTGAATAAATTATAGAATAAAAAAAATATTATTCTTAATTTTGTTTTTTTCTATTACAACTTTATCGTCATCGCCAATGTAAATCTAAATAAAACTAAATACAATAGTAAGCGTAAATCTCATCTAGGAGAAAAAAAATAATTTAAACATTTTCGTTCCTATAATCTTTATAATATAATAGGGTTGCTCTGCCATCATAGGTACTGCCATCCATACTTTTACCTGAGATTACAGCATGAAAACGACCAAAGCGTTTGCTCACACCCCTAAGACTGCCCACATCTAAGAATGAGGCAAAGCCGGGTTTGCATCAGGCCTGATTTCTCTACTTTATCTCGTCGCGGAGGCACTTTAGTAAAATCAGAATCCATTTTAAAGGAAAGTCAAATCTGCAGAATATTTTAAGGTGCACAAACGCAGGGTCACTCACTCGTCATCACCCTCCTCGATTCAGTGGAACGTGAAAAACCGCAACGATTGGAGGAGAGGTCAGATGATATGTCTGGCATCGATAAAAGTTAGCCCTCTACCACAGTCCAAGGTGATTCACCTTGCCTTGACGTATCAACAAATCCATCGCACATTTCACCTCATTGCATATTTGCGTTAGCTTTCCTTCACTGAAACAGGCCTTTTGCGGGAGGGTTCCACAGTAAATTTACCGCAATAAACGATAAGTACCTCTCCAAGTTTAACCGGTGCGCCGACATTACCCCTTCGAGCCGCTGGAGATACTTTATATATATCTCTCGACGTTCCTGGCCCACTAGACCCCGTCGCGTGTCTTTTTTATTTATTTTTTTTGTTTTATGGAAAAGACAAGGCAAACGAGCGTTCGGGTCACCTGATGGTAAGTGATTACCGCCGCCCACGATCCCATGCAACACCAGAGGAGTTACAGGTGCGTTGCCGGCCTTTAAGGTGGGTTGGGCGCCGGAGCCCGGTATTATCTGATGCGAAACGCAGTGGCATAAAGCCACTACTTAACGCCGGTTTTAAATACCGGGGGTGGTAATGATCCGGTCGAGTCTGCCCATGCGTGTTGCCATTGCTGGCGACGTGACTCTACCACACGTACTTTAGTCGCCTCTTACAACACCATCAGTACCAGGATGATCCTATTCTAGGCCGGGATCTCACGGCACAAAATGTCATAAAAAAACTGTTAGTTATTTGAATTTGACTATGCGGTAGACAAGCCACAAGTAGAACTTCGTCTTTGATAAATGAATGTAGGGCTAAGATTCGCAGTGATCCTAAAACTAATATTCTTCTTGATCAATACTTAATTTGTCCATTTAAATAGAGCGTCTTTGTCTTCACTACTTTAAATAAAAGCACAGTTGTAACTACTCTATAGAAGCCTAATACAATTATAACAATAGAGCTTTTACCAAAAATGAAAAAGTGTTTTTTTTTTAAACAAAATATATAACTAAATTATCGTTGTAAAAAAAAGAGATGAAGAATAGACGGAATGCAAGATTTAAATGGCATGATATTAGAACAAGCGAATGAAGTGGTATATTTGGGAAGTATGTTCATTAGAGAGTGGAAGATGCGAGATGGATGTAGAAAGGCGTACTGCTGTCGGTAACAGCGTTGAGGCGGCGAAACGTCAGCACAGCTGCACATTTGTCTGTACACAATGCAGTGCTGGTACCGACGCTATTATACGGCAAAGAAACGTGGATATTACAGAAGAAGAATGAAAGAATTTCTTCGTAGGATATGTGGAGTCAGCTTAGCTGATCGAATCCGCAATGAAGAGATACACAGAATGGCAGGTACTAGCGACGACGTCACGGTGAGAATGAAAAAGAAAGTGCTCAGCTGGTTTGGGCAAGTCGAATGATTGATGAAAAAATGGCAAAAAAGATTTATAATGAAAAAGTGAATGGTAATAGAGGGAAGGGACAGTATCAAAGATACTGGAGGAGGGGTCACTTGAAAAGTATGAGGACCACCCGGAGGGCATGTAAAGGCGAAAGAGGTATGTAGAGACCGTAGCGTTGGGCGCTCCGGTCTCTCTGACTACCCCACTAAGGATAAAGCGTGAAGTTAAGTTGTAAAATAAAATTCTATTTGTTAAGAGTGCTGCACACCGGCCACTAATCTTTGAAAGCGACAACCCAAAAATACGTCGTCTTATTGAAGTGGCGTCTATAAACTAATCCTATTTATTTAAAAAAATGGAATTCGCTAAAAATATGTTGATAAGGATAATGACAATTAGTGAGAATAATGTTAAGCATCTGAAGGAAAATGATGCTCTGATACCAACTAAAGTAAAGAATTGTACTTAAATATTTGGCTTGTTGGTTGCAAAGTTGTTTACTGATGTGTTAGAAGTTTTGCAGCGGTTAGCAGAATTTACAAGGATACGTACGTATGGTACTACATAGATAACAGATACGTCGAGTTTTGATATTGCAGATTGCATACGAAGACTAAAATGTTGTAAGCACCGGGAGCAGATGGAGTTATGGCCACGCTTTTTAGACTTGTATTAATTCCTTAATGGTTAACGGATCGTCACTTGAATGGATCGTATTCGCTTGTATCGATTCAAACAAATATCGAATCGGATCAAGCAGGTCTGTGTCAAAACTATCATAAATGTAGATAAAAATTAATAGGCGAGTCTATGGATATTGTGGAAATATTAGGTATGCCGTTATGCGGTGATTATATTTTATATTACAGCTTATACATATTTATTCTTTTGTGTCTATAAAGTCAAGGACAAATATTGTAGGACTCGCAGGATTGGTATTATATATTTGGCAAAATGTTGAAAATTTCTTTTAAAACAAGCATTAACTCAAGTAGTAATAAGTATTTTAAGAATACTTTTTTCGGTAAGTGGAAAGAAAAGTCTTTTTACTATTCAATACATTATGCTTTTGCTATAATTTGCTTATTTTATCTTAGTCTACATTGTTGCTTTGTAAGTAGTTCGATATAATGCATAATTAAAAATAAAATACATAATTTCTTGTTATTAGGTGGTTGTAATCATATTGGCAAAACAATACACAATTCACCAATAGTTAAATATCCACAAGTAGCATCTCTTAAGCTGCCTTCAAATGTCATCAATATAAATGAAGCTGAAATGGGTAGATTTTCTCCATTAAGAGCAAGAGATTTGTCAGGTCCTGTTATCAATACTTTTAATCAAAAAGAAGAAATATCTAGGATTGATGTAACTTTGCAATATGATCCTTATGTAAATAAATATGACTCTCGTGGCGCTGTTAGCCTATCTTCATCCATGCAAAGCAATGTACCAAGCCCATTCAGTGGAAATCACACTTATCTCAATATGCCAGGGTCCCAATGGGGGCAAGGATATAAATACTTATCAGATCACCTGCACAGTGCTCATTATTTAACTTTGAAACGAGAGTACTCTGGAAACATGTATAAGAAAGGTATAGTTTAGATGTAATCTTTAAAATATGAATAATATTTCAAATGAAGTACATATTATTTTTATGTGTTATTATTAAGGCTTATGCTTAAATAAATGTACATTTTGATAAATAAAAAAAAATCTAATTTATGCTATATACAATATATATCTCATGAAATATATAAGTAAATTTTAAAATTTATTGTTTATAAATAAAATCTAGCCTATCATATAATACAGAGTTATAAGAAAATAATAATATTATAAAATACAATCATTGCAATGATATGATTGTTACATGACATGTATTATGAAATCCTCAATTTACAAGATTTTTGGGATGGATATTTAGTTTGAGGATCATAGATTTCTGGATTTATGAACATTAGGTACTTTATTTTGCAGTTTTTAACCTAACTATAATAGGTTTTTAACCTACCCTGCTCCTAAAAGTAAAAATCTCTAGCTGTGATTGTGTTAATCCCTAAGTATATACTGAACATTGTTTGGCCAACATTTGGTGTAGTAAATGAAGATTAGTTGACAAATTTCACTCCACTTTAGCTCAGCCTTGTTTTTAATTATATGTTTAGATTACATATAATCATGTAAAGTATTTAAGTGTGAAATAAAATAGACAGAAAAAAAGGATGTGGTCTGCATAAAATATTGATGTATTTAATAAACTTATAAATATTAATTACACTTCATACTTTAATAATTGAAGTACTAGTAGTTGTTTTCCAGTTTTTTGTTTATTTTTAATATATACTCAACTTATGTCTATGTATATTTTTTTTTAATTTACATTGAGAGACAGAGACATTTATTTCCTTCGTTTCCATATCTTTTTTATCATCATTATTGCTAATTTCATCCTTCCAGACATACATTTTACAAGCATGACCTTGAAATATCCATTTTAGATAAGTGATTAATTTAATTTGTATTATATATGATAATATAAATTAAATTAAGATTGTTGAAGTTCAAATCATGTACTAACTATACAGGGTGGAAGTGTCAGCACCACTTTAAATGAAACCACAGTTTTAACTACTCTATAAAAGCCTAATACATTTTTTTTTTTAAAAATCCCAAAGATAAAATTATTGTTGTAATTTAAAACGCCATTTGTCAAGAACGACGCACGTACACATAAACCTATCAAAGGGAAACTGCCGCATACGTTATTCCGAAATGTAGTCGTAGGTATTGACGGTAAAGTTCAAAGTTGATTAACCTTTAGTAGTATTTTTGTAGTAGTGTGTATTTACGTTATTGGCATCTACGTGTAACTGCGTCACACGAAATACAGGTATGGATAAACATCGTGAAATGAAAAAAAGTCCTACGTTTAAACTGTTGAGGTATCTTGATTAATTTCTTTAGGTATGGGTTTAAAATATTTTACCCTATATGCTGTTCCCGTAAAAGGAGCGCTGACACTTCCACCTGTATATTCACTACAACCGTTTTCACAGATTTCTTAGATTTTTTACTCATATTTTGTACTTTATTGTTATAATATTTTGTTGATACTTATTGGAAAATTACATACATTTTAATCAAATTAAATACACTATACATTCAATATCATTTTATTAAAAGAACTGCTTACAAACAAAATTTAATTGTTTAAGTTAATTTTGGGTATTTCAATTTTTTCAAAGCATAGTTATACCCATTGGGGTGAGGAAAATGAGTACAACAACAGACCCTCCATTGAGTGCCAAAGAAAAATTAAAAAAAGCTGTCAAAGATTATGGTTCAACAGTTATAATATTTCACGTATCTATATCTCTGCTATCTCTAGGGGGATGTTACCTCCTAGTCTCTAGGTATGTGGCATTTTCATAAAATTGGAATGTTGGCAAAACTTAAAATCTTAATTATATAAATTTGAAATAATGTAAAGATTTTTTTTTTCACTTACGTTGATAGCGAATAGGAAACACTTATAGCCCTTATGAATATAGGGGTTTTTAATGGCGCTCAAAACGTAAATATTTAGTTTAATACTTCTTTCACTCCAATATTTAAGTCATATAAATTTTCTTTAGCTATTCTTGTTTCATTTCGAAAAACAAGATCCTATTAAGATTTCGATTAATGTCAACATTCCTGTTGCATGTCAATGAAGTTTCATGCTAATAATATTCATTTTAAAAATAAATTAACTAATATCAATGATATCATAAAAAACAAGCCGGTGCAAGGATACTGTTATTATAATATTTGTGTATTTCTAAATTATTAGCTACATTTAAATTTTATATTATGTACTTATATTGAACTATCACGTCAAAGTTTTTGTCTCGAAATATGTCCGTACATACCTAATCTAGAAAAATTTTTTTATAGTAAAATCAAAAACATTTCGCCTGCTTAGAGTGTAAACCTTCTAAGTCCCTTTTTTGTCTTTATGTATTCCTACATTTTAACATTAAGGCGGCGTTCAACTCCCCCACTCAACATGCAATACCTCAAGAATTTGGTGAAAAGTGGTGAAAGAAGTATCTACACTAGGTTCCCTCTGTCTATCCTGCTACATGCGGAGTACAGCGTGAAAATGAAAAAATTAATTGCTTGATAGGCTGTTATGTTAGAAGCCTTACACTCTAAACCGACGATATTATAGTACACAAGTATATTATAAATTATATGATATTAACGCGTAATAGGCATGGTGACGTTGAATGAAATTAATGATTATTCAAAAAAACTACATGATACGCCACGCCGCCAAGACGTGTTGAATATTTGAGCGATTTACGTCACGCCTGGCTAAAGAAGCAAAGTGACATTTCGTATTGTATACGGTGGTACACATTACTCAGATTTGACGTCACAAACGACATCATGACACGTTTTGGTGCGCTTTTCAAAATGTATTTTTTTAATAATAAAACTTTATTTTCTGCAGAAATATGATAGACGTAATTATATTTCTCAATATTATAGTAGTTTATCTAAATTTGTCATCGTGCCTATTGTAAAGACAGTTCGGTCGATGAGATGTGACCGCCCTGAATTTAGATGTTTATGGCTGCGTAGATTGAAATTCTTTTCTTCCCAAGTGAACAATTCGCAAAAGTAAGGAATGCCTAACTTCAGGGCGGTTACGACTCATCGACCGTACTGTACCTGTTACGTACTTACTATTGAATTTATTTGCATTAAACTGAGAATTATTTATTTTTCAGTGGAGTAGACGTAATGACCATACTAAAATATTTGAATATTGGCGAAGGAACAATATCAAATGCCGTAACATCAAATGCTGGGACTTTTGTAATTGCTTATGGAATTCATAAAATATTAGCACCAGCAAGAATAGCGATCACGTTAACAGCTACTCCATTTATAGTGCGATATCTAAGCAATATCGGTATTTTAAAACACAACAACGGAATAGGTGGTGGGAAATAAAAAATATTTAATCAAATTGTGTTGTTATTTTTTTAAATTAATTTAATATTTATTAATTCCGAATAGCTTAATATCTAATAATTATCTTTAAGTATAAAACAGTATTTCTTACTTTGGTAACATTCACCTCTTATCAACTAGAAGAATTAAATGTCGACGAAACGAAATATGAAATAATCCACGAAATACTGGTGCTTTTGGCACAATGAGTGTATTAGAAATACGCGCTCTCCGGATCTACCCCTTGCACCTTGCTCATAATCTTTTTTTAAATATTTATTTTTATTTACATAGCAAAGCAGGGTAGGCAGAGAGAACCTAGTGTTAAGATACTCCGTTCATATAATACTTATTTAGAAAACGTATAAGTCTTTCCTAAGTGTGGAATAACACTAAAAATGTTTAAAAAAAATACTCCGTTCATGTTAAGACACTTCTGTTAAGTGGCGGAACCAGAGCGAGGTAATGAAAATATAATATAATATTATTTACTCGAGTGGGAAGCCAATTCACAACCTGTCGACATAGCGTATCTAAAGATATTTCGAGGCGGCTGGACTTAAGCTTTGAACGGTTATGTTCGTGTAAATGTTTTTTTTAATTTTAGAGGCAAATTTTTTGTACATAAATATTGTGGGGCGAGCCAGACTATTCTGGGGTGACCCGCAAGTCAGAATATTTCTTATCTTTAAATATTGAAAGCAACTGATAAAGTATACTCTGCAAAGAATTACCTTGTGTAATTACACATTGCTTACGCACCTGCGACCAATTAACATTAGTAAGGCACATTCCAAAAATTCTTTTTATTACTATACTACCTAAGTATATTCTTGTAAGTAAATAAAAAAAATCAAAGAAAAACTAAATATGTTAATGGCAAAATTTTTCGTGATTATAAACTTTTAACTTTTATAAATTATGCATGACTATAGAAAATTACAATGTCATATAAAATCTAGTATTATTTCTACACACAACGCAACAACCACGTCAATTTGTTGGGCTAAAGTGTGTATCCATTATTTAATAAAGTTGATACATCATTTATAATAGTATCAAACTAAATTTTGAGAGGTTAAAATTTGAAAAATCAATATCAAGAGGTACTACAATGAATGAGAAGGAGTTGAATGAAGAGGACGCCATTACATCCGTTCTACGTACAGACTTGAACCAATTGTAAGTAAAGTAAAATTTTGTGGTAATATATCATTAAAACTATGTAAGTCATATTAAAAATGTGATTTAGAGTTAAACAAAGAGATATCACTAGGAGTCAATAACATAAAAAAATGATAACAATGTCAAGTATTCAAGAGTTGGTAAACATGTACTATACCTACTCGTTATTACTGATAATTTACATACAACATTTTTAAAATTGTAGTAATTCATTCAATATTATTCAACTACAAGGTATATCAGTAACTTATTCTACATAATCATGTATCGACGTAAAATAGATTTTCTGACGTTCACTGGATTTCTTTTTTTAACCTTTGAATTTGGGGCATTTTGTAAGCAAACAATTGTGAGCACGTAAGTAATAAGTTTATTATTAGAAATTCTTAAATGTTATAGCTGGTACAGAATAGGCTTGTCATCGTCAAATAACATTTAATTTAACAAATAAAAAATAATGTTGTAGTTAAACAACAATTACAATTTTTGTATTTGGAAATTAATTACTTAGTTAACCTACATTTTAATTTAATAACTAAAATATATATATATATATATATATATATATATATAATGATTAAAAGTTCTCAAATATCGATTGTAAAATAAAAATAACCACATCCTGATGAAATCATTGTTTTATATACAATAACATAAAGTTAAAACTTGATATGTTACAAATTTGTGTTTATGTCTTTTAACTCATGACTTTGTCTCCTTCAAAATTTAAAAATAATTATAAAACACTAATATTCGCATATTGCAGACATCTACTTACTTAATAACGTTTATTTTCAGATAAATACCTATTGTAAGTTCCTACTTAGCTATTGGTTAGTCTTTCTCCTTAATTCGTGTCCACGTGTTTCGATAAATTTAAATAACATAACGAACAAATTGAATAAACTTTAATAAATGAGGAATAATTGTGGCTTGTACTTTTTTTATTACTTAATACTTATGTAGTTTTTTCAGAATCGAATAAATGCCAAATATCTCTAGGTTAAGTATAATTATTTGAACAGATAACCTGAAGCCAATCGTGGCACAGGAGCACAAAGTGTGCCTGTAAACGCGACTGGTTGTAAGTTCGATCCCCACTAGAGGAAATTTATATTTTCATTTCTTCGCTCTGGTGGCGAGGTAAAGCGCGGTGTTGAGTTCCGCCACTCAACACGAAATGCCTCCAGAATTCGGCGGAAAGTGAGGAACGGAGTGTCTTACACTAGGTTCCCTCTGCCTACCCTGCTGTGGGCGAGATACAGCGTGAAGCTAATTTTAATAACCTCGTGCCGAAATTTATATGGTTAAGGAAATAGATTCTCCATTTCCATTCATCCAAACATTTTTCCATTCTAAATCATACTGTAAGCTAAAATAACTTACATGTAACGTAAATATGTTGGTTTTTTTTATTTATTAGTAAAATATTTTCGTTCCAGAGACATTACAGTACAGACAGCAAAGTACTTATTTGATTTTACAAAAGATGACGACGTCAGTAATTGGCAAGAGCAGTCTGATACAGTACGCAGCGTTGGAATGTCGAAAGCTGTATTTGTAATACACCAGAATTCCCAATTCAGGAGAGCCATATTCTTTGCTTTGTTAAATCCTCAACCGAACGGTGCTGGCTTCGCTGGAATACGGTCTCTTGGCTTTTATAATTTAAGAGACTACACCAAGTTGCAAGTGTATTGTCGTAGTCAAGGACAATTCAATGGTTTTAAAGTTGTTCTCCGTCATAAAGGATTAAACGACGAACCCAATTATTCGTTTGAACAATACTTCCAGGTACCTAACAGCTTTATAAATAGTTTGGTACTGAAAAATATTAATAATGATAGTTTTTTTAATTGATATGTATATTTCTCTTAGTTGACACCTACGTGTGATTCTTTTGCACTTTTACGCTGAATCGCAGCAGTGAAGGCAGAAGAAACCTAATGTTAAGACACTCCGTTCCCCACTTTCTGCCCCGTTCCAATTCCGTTTTCAAGGCATTGCGTTCGTGTGGCGGAACTCAACGCCGCGCTTTTTGCCTTGGTACCAGAGCGAAGAAATTAAAATATTAATAAATACTAATTTATTCCCCCGAATTAGAATTTAACACACAAGTGTCACGTTGCAGTCACAAGCTTGTGCCCTTGCTGCTCTTTTCTGACCTAAAATATAATTGTACCAGTTAGTACAATATTCACTTTTATTTCAGGCTCCAAAGGATGAATTTGCAATGCGCACCTTACCATTTTCAGAATTCAAAGCTTATTATAGAGGAAAACGAGTGAATAATAACGAGGTCCTAGATACATCTCAGGTGACTAGTATAGGCATTCAAATTTATGGGGGTGTTTATCAAACCATCAAACAAAAAGGTCCTGCTACCCTAGAAATAGATTGGATAAGGGCGGAATAATGTTTTATTTAGCATAAACTTAATACTCATATTATTAAAAAAAAACAATAAATCGAAATAATTATAGTATTTTTGTTTATTTATTATTTTAATACCCTAATGAAACTGATAAGCTATGTCCCGAAATTCCGGTGTTATGTGAAAAACGTACACGTCACATACAGAAAGTGTCTACATGTGCGAGAAAAAGGTAGAAGAAACTTAATGTAAAAAAAGTCTAATAAAAATGCTTTCTAAATGCTTAAATTGTTTTTTAGCCAATTATTTGACATTCATATGAAGTGACTGTAGTGTAGCGTTTGGCGCTCCGTTCTCTCGGGCTACCCCATACCTGTGTTCACAAAATTCATAAAGTATTGATCGGGATATATAATTATTATATATACAACTTACTATTTATTTTTGAATTTGACTAATAACGGGGAATATTGGCTAATGAATATATTTTTTTCATCTGCACCATCTTCATCCGTTTGCCGAATTGTGACATGTCTCCCTCTGGTATATGAAAAAAAGCAGTTGCATAACAAATAAAAAAAAAAAACATAAGTGAAATCACATATAATGTGTATTTAATATTGCCTAACATACAGAACACCACTAGACATCCTAGAGTCCTTATAATATATTGCTTTGCATTAACATAATTGTACGTTTATCGTTGTCGCGTGGGCAGGAGCAGCGATAGGGCCGTCATGGCGTCAGGGAACAGGGAGTGGTAATTGACGAGGGGCACGTAGGCCGCCGTGATGACGCGGCCGGCGAACCAGCGGCCGTGCAGAGAGTTCACCGAGGCCACGGCGGTGGCGATCGTGGGGCACTTGCAGTACACGTTGCCCTGCGGCGACGCCTTGTCCACGTACACGTGCAGCACGCCGCCGTGCTTGTTACATTCACTGATCACGTCGTCCCTGATCTCTATGTCCCAGCTTGGGTTTGTTTCCCTGTTTAAGTAAATATTATTTAAGCTAGATGGTGGATTTTCAATTTTCAGACAATACCAGAAATATTACTTGGTCTTGAGAGGAATATATTAGAATACAGGATATAAACGACAGCCATACTTTAGAGTAAAAAAAAAACCATACACTAATATTGTATACAAATAGAGGTTACAAAAACTATATTAGTAAATCAGCTTAATTTATTAATTTTTGATGCTTTGATTAAGCTCTGTCCAGTCAAAAAACAAATCTTTTTTTGAATTGCTAAATAAAAATAAATATCAAGTTGGCCTATTCATTATCAGTGCTGAACTAAATGAGTTCAGTAAAATAAAATAATTAATACTTTTTTATTTCTCATTTTAACTAATTTAAAGTAAAAAAGTTTAAAACTTACGATGATGGGTCAAACATGTTGTTGAGCATAAAGCATTGTGTTGCAATTGGTGGTGCTACTTGTGGCTGAGGTGCGACTAGTGTGGACCCAGCACCCATTAAAACGGATGCGGCTGCAGGAGGTATCTGTTGAAATAAAATAAAAAACGTTTTACTGAGATCAATCATGGCGATAGCTTAACCTGATATATGCACAGCTAAAATATTCAGTTTTTTTTTAGCTTCACACTATTCCCATTAATACACTTCAATTTCCCATTTTCAATTCTGGAGGCATTGTGTGTTGAGTGACATAACTTTGCCTTGTGAGGAACAGAAGTGAGGAAGTGAAAGTAATAAATGTTTCACTTCCTCAAGTGGGAATTGTACCCACAACCTGTCGTGTTTATAATCGCACGCTAGCGCCACCACTGGCCTCAACTGTTTTTGTAGTGAAAATAATGAGTGACTCATTAGTCATACTCACTACACATATTGTTCACTCATTTGCGTTTTGACATTGCACACAAAAGAAAAAATATATATTAATTGCTAGGGACTACAACCTTTATGGCGTCACATTAACAAAATACATGTAATTTATAAACTCACTTGTAAGCCAGTTCCTTCTGCCAGTTTAAACATAAGTTGTAAGCGGCCTGTAGCCCCGAGGTCGACGCCGGCGCGGTCCAGCTCGTCCGCGTCAAAGCGCGTGCTCGACCCGCCGTCTGTGCGCTCCGTCACATTTCCTACTTTCATAGGCCGCCCCGCAAGCTCAAAACCATTCAACTGCTCCATTGCTTTCTTTGCATCAGCTGCATGGTGGAACTGTAAAAGTTGCAGTTTTAAATAACTCTTTTGTTATATTTGGACAGTATTAAGTATTAAAACAAATGTCACATGTAGGAACATAAATATCTTTTTTTACATTTTAACATAACATACAAAAATTTACACATTAATATTTGTAAAATATAATAAAATTAAATATAATAATTGTAGTAATAAAATTACATACTGTTAAAAATCCATAGCCTTTGCTTTTTCCTGTATCAGGATCTGTCATTAGTTGAATGTGATCAATTTTTCCAAATGGTTCAAATATTCCCCTTAACATATCTTCACTGATGTTAAAATGTAATGAGCCCACATACAGCCGGGTTGGTCCATTGCTAGCCTTTGGTGCTAAGTTAGGAAGTGTGTTGCCTACTCTATTTTTCTCAGCTTGCGTATGTTGTACAATTATAGGAACACCAAGTAACTTTTGTCCTGTCAAACCTAATGCCTGAAATAAATAAGTATATTGTTATTGTTTCTTTTCTATTCATTTTAATTTTTTTACTCAATAAAAGTTTCAACTTACCAAAGGTACAGATTCTGCATCTTTAAATTCTATATATGATATTCCTTTGAATCTCCTAGTTTTATTGCAAGTGATAAGCCTCACATCTCTAACTTTGCCAACAGAAGAAAAAAATTCTTCCAAATCCTTGGCCCTAATTCTTTGAGATAATTGCATACAAAAAACAGTTCTTAAATCTCTCTCTTCTGGAGGTAAGTCATCACCTTTAGGTTCTATTCCACGAGATTTAGATCTGTACTCGGTTCGATCCTTGTCACGACTTCTGTCTCTTCGAACAGCTTGCCCGTCGCGGCTTTTCTCTCGTTCCCCGTCTCGAGTCCGTTCTTTGTCTTTACTTTGTCTTTTCTCTCGATCCCTTTCCCGTTCTCTGTCCTTGTCGCCGCGTTCACCGCGGTCTCCTCGCTCTGGCCGGTCTGCCCTGTCCCCTCGGTCCCCTCTCTCCGCTCGATCTCCTCTGTCCGCTCGCTCTACCCGTTCCGCTCGTTCTACCCGGTCGCCGCGGTCGCCTCGGTCGCCTCGATCGGGCCGTTCGGGTCTGTCCGCACGATCCCTGTCCTTGTCCCTATTAGACCTGTCATTATCGCGATCGCGACGGTCCCTATCCCGTTCCCGCTCCCGACCGCGGTCGCGGTCCCGATCTCGGTCGCGATCGCGTTCACGATCTTTGTCCTTTTTGTCATCCTTTTCTCTAGAACGGAGTGAATCCTTATCTCTTGATTTTCTTCTATCTCTGGACCTGCTTCGTCTAAAAAAAATATAACTTGTCTAAGTAAGATTACTCTCCTTTTTTGTCTTGAATATAAATATAAATGTATTAACAATTACATAATTGAGGCCAGTCATTGCATAGGGACACAAAGAAATGAAATATTTATTTAAATTTATATTTTATTTTAGAGGCCAGTCGTGGCGTAGCGGCACGAGGTGCGACTGTAAAACCGACTGGTTGTGGGTTCGATCCCCACACTAGGAGATGAAATATTTACTTACATTTATGTTTCTATTTCTTCGCTCTGGTGTCGAGACTAAGCGCGGCGTTGACTTCTGCCACTCAACACGCAATGCCTCCAGAATTCGGCAGAAAGTGGGGAACGAAGTGTCTTAAGACTAGGTTCCCTTTGCCTACCCTGCTGTGTGCGGGATACAGCGTGAAGCTGATTTATATTTTCATTTATTCGCTCTGGTGTCAAGGCAAAGGACGGCGTTGAGTTCCGCCACTCAACACGCAATGCCTCCGGAACTCAAACTCAAAGGAAAGTGGGGAGCAGAGTGTCTTAATACTAGGTTCCTTCTGCCTGTCCTGCTGTGTGCGGAATACAGAATGAAGCTGATTTAATTATTTTAACGATTAATATAGTTTAACAAATGGTATGTGTTATACATATACCTTCGATTGTTGTCCTTTTCTTTGTCTCTATGCTTGTCAGAATACTTGTCCGACCGGTGTTTTGTAGAGGAAGTGTTATCCTGTCACACAAAGCACAAGGTAGAAGCAGCGCCACAGCAACACACGCCGAGTGAGTAAATAAAATTTGCATTAGTTAATTGAATGAATTGTATGAAACCATCTGTGAACTTTCATGAATGACATATTCATAAATGTCATTCAGGAAATTCCCAAATGTTGGTTTTTATTCCTATGCTACAGTAGAGAAGACTGCTTTCACAATCATGTTAGGTCCTAGAGGTGGTTGAATTGGTCCCCGTTCTACACTTACCATTCGGAAAACCACTGATTAAGGATGTACACAGCGCTAACATCACACAGGGATACTTCTGTAAAAGATTTACGACCCATCAGCGCATGGTCCTTTTCAATTTGAAAACTGACTTATAATGCATTGTTTTTAATAGAGAACAAGTTAATACTTAATTAATTGAAGTAAAAAAATGTAAGATGAAAAAAATTAAGTATAGTAGTCGATACCTCATTTTGTTCAGGTTGGTGAAGTATGCTGGACAATTACCACAAAGTTCTATAAATACAAGAAATGAATCTCAAATGTAATTTTGTTTCATTGTGTCTTAGTAAGAAACTGTTCAAAGATGCCATTTTATAAAAATTTTGTTAAGGGAAAAATGTAATAATAACAGATAGTTTGTAATTTTTACGGTTATGACATTTTTGAACAGTCTAACCTAAAATGTCACTAACCATCACCAGTCATTGCGTACATTTGTTTATGCAATAATTATTTATTTATCATATATATTAGATACAATGTATATAACAAGGAACAAATATAATAAGTATAACATATACATAATAAACATGATGTTATGATAAATACAAATAATTTATTTTATTTATTTTTATAAATGTAATGATTTATTCTATGATGGTCGTTCAAATAGTAAATTTGTAACTATTCAGTGATTATCATGTATTCATTTATTATAACATATACTATATAAACTATAGGAAAGTTTCATTCGTAATATATTAAAAAAATCTTCAGTATAAAACACTCAATATTGATTGATAAACATAATTTATTTCAAGTAATAACGTAAGAGTTTGATTACTTACCAATTTGTTATAAGGAGCTTCTAGCATTGCTTCCACATCAAAATCTTCGGCCATTCTGTAAAAAATATAAACTAAGATAAATATTACACAGTATAAAGTTATTTGTTATGTTTTAACACTATAATATTGTTTATATTCACATGATAATATGAATAGTGTTGTCATGCACAGCTGTAAATTTATACATACAGAACGTAGTAAGCTTTAATTGTTCAATATATACTTAACAATGTAATGAAATAAATATTTTTTTATTAGCATAAATAATATTTTAAATAATATTTAATTGATAAACCTCTAAATTGTAGTACTGAATTCTAAACGTAATATATAGGTGGAAATATATGTACTCTTCAGTAGACCTTAGAAAACATACTGTATTACTAACTAAGAAACAAGAATATAATTTTATAATAAAATTTCATGTAACTAGCCATCAGCATTGCAAGTACAAAATGGCGAAGGCTTAATTTTTACTCGACGTTTACAGAAATTTTAAAATGATTAATAATTTATATGATTTACCTTAAATTTGTTTCTTTTATGATGACAAACAAAATATATTAAGAAGTTTGTGAAATATTATCTGGAAATAAAATAATTGTTAAAGAAATCTTAGAGCGTCAAAGGAAACCACCATAAAACACATTGAGACAAATTACAGAATACAGAATAAATAGAATACAGATACAGATTACAGATTACAAAATTGAAATTTTCGAATTTTGATTTCGATGTTGCCTTAATTTAAGTTAATGAACGGAAAGAATTGGTACCTATGGTATATTTTTTTGCTTTTATACAAAACCAAAAAAAAAATATTACACCATTAACTTACATATTACATTCAATTCATATTATATACACATATATTTTTAGATTGTTTAAATCACAAATTTATAACGTCTATGTATATAATTATGTATGGTCCAAAAGTAATAAGAAAAGGGAAAACGAAGAAATTTAGTCCCTTACTAATAATATAATATTTACGGCATCATAAAAATTCATATATATTTTTAGATCTATTTTAAATGTCATTCATACATATTTTTTTTATCATACTTTTACTTTTTTACCACATTAACTTTTTTTTATCTATTTGCAATCATCATAATTTATATTAATTATTAATACTCTGTAGTCTGTCTCTGTCTCTAGATTAATATTATGATGTACCGTTTCTCTTTCTTTCCTAGTCGTGCTGTTTTGTTTTTGACTTGTACTTGTAGTTCATGAATTTATAGGTTTAGATTAAGTGTAATAGTCAAATATTGTTAGTGTTATAATCCGTAGAATTAAATGATAATATTCATATACTAATTAATACTTAATAATTTATATATTAGTACACTCAAGTTCATGTTATAGGTCTTTTATACAACAACTTTATATCTTTTGTAAATTGTTCTTAATACGATATTAGTGTCTGACTTTTACAATGACTACTGCTGCTAGGCCAACTTTTGACCCTGCTAGAGGTGGGCAAGGACGGGGTGAGAAAGATTTGAGTGCAATATCTCGTCAATATTCTAGCAGAGATCTTCCTGGCCATACCAAATTGAAATACAGGTGCGATTGTAGATATTATCTTTTTGTGAAATAGTATGAATACCATTTAAATATTTCATTTTTCGTAGGGAACAAGGCCAAGGAACTACTGATGAGCTACGTTCAAGAGATTTTCGCAAAGAACTCGACGAAAGAGAAAAAGAAATCAAAGCGCCAGGGGCAAGAAGACCTGCTGAGCCTACTGTTAAACGATTAAAAATAGATCAAGTCCCTGCAGCTAGTTTAGACGCAGATGATCCTTTAGAAGGTGATTCTTCTGCTTCAGAAGACTCTGACGACGACACAGCAGCTTTATTAGCTGAGTTAAATAAAATTAAAAAGGAAAGAGCAATTGAGCAAGCAAAAAAGGTAACCTTAAAATATTATTTATGTATGGGAGTCAAATCTATTTAAACTCTTTTTAGGTGAAGCAATTGTGGTGTAAAGCTTGTGGGTTCCTTCACAGGAAAATGACTTGGTTTCATTTCCTCACACTGGTAACAAGACAAAGCACTAAGTTAAGTCCTTAACATGCCATAACTCAAAATCTTGCAAAAGGTGTGGAACAGAGTATCTTAACTAGTCAGGTCCTGAATTGGGATTCAAAAATACCGGGATACCGGACCAAAAATATCAGATTTTAATTTCTACAATATCTGGGATTTTCGATATTTACAATTTTTACCAAAATTAAACTTGAAACAATTATTAAAACATGTCTGCAATTTAATTTAAGCTTCTTAAGGATATCTTGTGTGGCTTTATCACGGGACGTGCCAGTTTGCATTCGAGCTTAGTGGTGATAAACTCTGACTGCGGGCTATGGTTACAACTCTTTTACTGGCATTCACTACTATGTATTCAAGTCTGTCTTCAGGGGAGTTAGATTACAGCCGTTCCTTTAATGCTGCTTTTTCATGAATCACCTGTTGGACCTTGTCATTCCACCACCACATCTCTCTGTCGATGATGTGTCCTCCCTTAGAAACGCCAAATGTTTCTTCTTCTGTGTTCTTTTACAAAGACCGCTATGAATACCGCTATTCATATGGTTCAGCAGCCTTGCCAATGTGGTTCCCCTAACTAAAACCATTTCAGTAGTCGCTAGTTTGATTAAGCAAAAGGACACCTTGCTGTCTTTTTATGATCAGATTGCACAGAGATAACAGTGTCAGTGTTGTGCAGATCGGTAAAAAATTGATCTCTCTCTTTAATATTTATTAATAAATTTTAGACTAAACTGATTTATCTTTAAACCGTTTTATGATAATTAGAAATTTTATTATTTAGTAAATGTTAGTTAATTGACTTTGTGCATTTGAAAACTTTTTTCTGCATAGTAGGCTAGCCATCAACGCTTATATTTATTTTCTATTAAATGTAAATTATTTTGTGTTGATTATATATCGACATAAAGAATATTACACAAAGGCACAGACTACAGGGAGTCTAAAGTTATGACACTTTGTTACCCATTTTCTGCCAAATTTAAAATATGTTGTGAGTGGAGTGGTGAAACTCAATGCCGCGCCTTGTCTACCAGAGTATGGTAATGAATATAAACTAAATATAATCAGTCTCCTGATTAGAGATGTAACCCACTATCATCACATTTACAGTCAGACACTTGCAGCACTTAACAAAGACAACCTTAATCTATGACTATAAATGCTTTTAATGCACTAATTTATAGTTCATGCAAATTCTATGTAATAGATTAAATTTTTTTTAGGAAGCCGAAAAAAAACAAGAAGAAGAAAGAATAAGAATGGAGAATATCTTATCTGGTAATCCATTACTCAACTATGCTGCAGCCGGGCAAAAAAATGACTTAAAGGTATTCTTTGTGTATATATTTTGGTGTTACGTTAAATATTTTTATTTTACTTTTGTAAATAATCGGGGACTTTTGTAAACAATCTACAAATAGTTGTAAACAAAATTTGTTAAGTAATTTATACATTTATATGATTATTTTTGTCTTTTTCCATAACTAAAATATATTATTATGTTTTATAGGTAAAACGACGCTGGGATGATGATGTGGTGTTCAAAAACTGTGCACGTTCTGAACCAGAAAAGAAAGCAAATACATTTATTAATGATTCCCTAAGATCAGAATTCCACAAAAAATTTATGGAGAAATATGTAAAATAGTTATAATTAATAGAAGTGAAAAAAAAATGTTTATTGATAATTTGGAATAAATATTTTCTAAATATTTTCCTTGTTTATTTATTTTTTGTGACGAACTGTAAATTCAACTAAATGCTTATTTCTCAGAGACACTGTGACCTGTAGTATAATAAGAGTATGAGTTGAATCACACAAAAACTTAAATGTCAGATTTCATAATTCATTGTAACATACCAGGGGATATAATTCCGTATTGATACAGATAAATAAACATTTTTTTAACTTAAAAAAATACAGTACGATCGAGTCGTGCCCGCCCTTAATGTTAGGTTTCGGAACTTTGAAAGCGGAAGAGATTGTGCGTTTAAGCGCTAAGATCTCTGGACCTGCTGGTTCGATTTACATTTATTTTATTTTATATGAAAGCTACATTCCTCAGGAGTGCTATAGGCTATATGATATTACGGTGTAAGTCTTAGTTGGCATTAAATAACAAAATACAAATAATGAACATAATTGAATTGCTTTAAGCGCGTGCGCTGCAAGAATAGCTAATTATATAAGTAAAAAATAATTGAAAATTGCAAGGTGATATTTCACCGTTTTTTTATTTAACATGGATATTGTAACCTACGAGCGAAAGTTATTTTATCGCCAGGGACATTTTATAAAGATAAACTTGGGCTTTTATAGCATGTAATTTGGACGTATACTTTTCGAGAAAATGTTTTCGACAATTCAACGGTCAGTTTACGGCCGCAAGTTCATATCATCCTCTTAAGCAACCACTTAGTGCTTGCCCTTTCTGAAAATTTTGAAAACAAGTATCAATCTTTTCAAAAGCGGTTTTCCCCGTGTATATATTATATTCCGCTGGAATTCTGTAATAAAAAGTATTGTTCCATAAGCCCAAAATATAGGTCAGTGAAAGTCCCATAAAAATTAGTTTAGCTGGAGATTAGCCCAAACTGTTTGTTTTTATTTTCATATCGTATAATAAACTTGAAAAAACATGGTTTTTCAGAAATTACAGACACAGAATTCAATTTTAGTTAAAAAAAAACGGTCAAATATTTTTTATCACAAAATGCCTAATTGTGATTTTTATTTATAAGAGATTAGCTAAAAACAACTAATTTGGGAATCTATTTGAGGATTACTAGCACCTAGCACTTGTAGTACCTACCGACATTTCATACAAACTATCAACTTCCAAAAACAATTCCCTGAGGGTATATCGAAAATACACAACTTCTATAAATAACGTCTATGCAAAATTTCAGACTCCTAGCACTTGTAGTAACGAAGTTTCATACAAACTATCAACCCCGAAAACAACCTCGTAGGGGATTCCTTCTTCCTCCTGGCATTAATTCCGGCGTTGCCAGGGTCTGCCTTCACGTTTAACCTAGTCCACTTTGCACGGTCTGTAACGTGGCCGAATATTGCAAATTCCCGTCTTAGTGAGCACCTACGTCTTATAATTCAAAGTCATGGCAAATTTTAAAACTCCTAGCACTTGTAGTTTCTGAGATTTCTTGATGAGTGAGTGACATTTCGATTATATAAAAATGTGACGAACGCCGAAAATAAAATTTGTGTGGTTTACGGATCTAATGCGATGTCAATAAGAGTAGCATAATTATGGTTCAAGTATTTCAAATTTTTCGTTTGGAAATTTTTGTGTGAAAGATGAGGTTCGCTCTAGACGCCCTGTTACAGATAAAATCAGTGTCATCTTTAAGAAAGTGGAGCGAGATCGACATAATAGTAGCTACGACATTGCTGAAGAACTGGATGTTGATCATAAAACAGTTTTACGTCATTTACGAAAGTCTGGGTACAAGAAAACACTTGACATTTGGGTACTACATGATTTCACTGAGAGAAACCTAATGCAAAGTGTTTCCATTTGCGATTCTTTGTTGAAACGTAACAATTCCGAACCATTTCTTAAAAGTTTATTACGGGTGATTAAAAATGGGTGACTTACTATAACTTTAAGAATGTGCGTAAAACATAATGGTCGAAGCATGGACAGGCCCCAAAGACCCTGGCAAAGCCCGGCCTGACTTGGAACAAAGTGATGCTTTTGCCACCGAGCAAAACTATCGATTTTGATCTCTTCTGTCAGCAACTGATGAGGTTAAAAAAAGTTTTAGTAAAAAACCGGCCGGAGCTGGTAAATAGGGCGTGGTATTCCACCATGACAACGTCAGACCGCACTCATAAAGCCACGCAGCAAAAATTAAGAGAGCTTGGCTGAGATGTGTTGATGCATCCTCCGTATAGGCCTAACCTTGCTCCATCAGATTTCTATCTGTTTCGGTCATTGCAGGACTCTTTAGGAAGCATAAAGCTAACCTCAAAAGAACACCAGATGTCACTTTTTTCAACAAAAATCTCAAAATTTCTACAGGAATGGGATCAGGGGACAGGCCGAACAACTACTAAATATTTCCGATCATTATCGAACCGAGGCGCCACATGCTATTTTCATAGCAGATAATGAATATTATTTACTGTTATTTATAACAGTCAGTGTTGAAAATAAATAATGATTAGAACATTAGAAATTTATAATGAATTATATTATCTGTTGTTTGTTATAACGCCCAACTTTAATAGCACTCCTGACTTTGAGGAATGTAGCTTTCATACAACAAAAAACTGACCAGTAGTTTTAGAGATATTAGCGGTTACACAAATAAATCAATAACAAACTCTTCCTCTTTTTTATAATAAATAATATATTGTAGATAATAGGCCGTCGCGGCGCAGAGTCATAAGCGTGCGACTGTAAATACAACGGTTGTAGATTTGAAAATTCGGCGGACGACTGTGGCGAACGGAAGTGTCTTATTGGGGAACAGAGTGCCTTAACACTAAGTAACTCTGCCTACCCAGCTATTTGCGGGTATATTGCGTGAAGCTAAGGAAAATAATAAAAATAAATTATTTAATAAATAATGTATATTTAAACACACGTCTACCTACTAATATTTACCTTCTACACATTAACAAAATAAACATTATTAGAGGAAAATAAGAGGTTTTATTAATGACGCTGGTGATAATTGGACGTTCCTCATAATTGTCTCACTTATAGCGTGTGGACTGTTAGTGTGGAGTAGTACAACGATCTGTTTTAGGATTCTTGTTTTTAATCAAATATTTCCTACGCCCACACAAATTAACTATAGTTAAGATACTTATAACAACATAATTTTATGATATTATTCTGGTTATAATATACTTGTTTACACACTGTAATATGTTTATTTGCTAATGGAACTTTCGAGTTCACATAATTAATTAGAATACAAAACAAACTAATACGCCAAGTGGTACGGTAGCTTGTTCATCTGTGAGTGTGTGTTTCGAATTCTCAATCAGAATAAGTATAAACTATAAAGACATGCGAATGCGTGCGGCTGACCGGCCGCTCCTCAGATGTTTACATTATTTTATACGATGTGTATACGTTGGGGGAGGGGAGGTTGCGGCGAGCGCGGCGGTCGGCGGCCCACCTTGAGTGGGCAGGTTCAGTGGCTGGTCCCGTCTCGAGCGTATTTGTGTTTTGTGGCTCGCGTCTGGCTCATTCGCTAGTTGAATAGCCGCTTCGACGGTGGACACTAGGAACTACGATAGCAACCATGGCTAGATGGAGAACGGTGTTGTGGTGTGCTTCTTTATTACTGTCTATCATCACAATAGACGCCGCTCTTTCTGGTCTTTATATAGATAATGGTATAGACCAGACTATAATACATCACTCCATGACGCGACACGAACGGCAAGTGGTGGAACATGAAATATTAGAGCTTCTGGGCTTAGGTGAAAGACCGAGACGTTCACAAGCACCGCCGTTGGATCGTTCGGCGCCTAGTTTCTTGTTGGACGCCTACAAGCAGCTGGCGGAGGAACATGAGCAAGCTCGCCCAACTCGGAGTTCCGAAATGGCCCTTAGCGGTGAAGAGCAGCACGCAATCGATGAAAGTGATTTAATAATGACATTCCAGAGTAAAAGTAAGTGTTTCCACAAAACCTGTAAAACTTTTAACTTTTCCTCTAAAACTTTTAATAATAAAGGCCGGCTCTGTTTACTTTGTTTACATTATACTGGCACGTTTATATTCATTAACGCAGAATTTGCAAATATATGCGCATTGAGTATTTTCTCAGAATGTTATTTACGTAAAGTTTTATCAGTAGTTATGTATTATTGCAAGTTTTACTTCGTACAGTAGTCCTTATTAGTTGTTTATTATTGTAAGATAATGGTTATTATTAATAAGTAGCTTCTATTCAATATACTTTTTAATAAGCCAGAATATAAATTACAAAATTTTTGTTGATTCTATTATATTTTTGTTGAAGTTGCATGTGGGTGCATATCGATGCACAAAAATATAAAAAAAAAATAGATTTCATTTGTTTATCTCATATTGTTACAGTAGTAACTGTACAATCTCTGATGTATGGGTTTAGTAAATAACTTTTGTTCTACCTTCAACAGAATTTGTAACATCTCTACATTTTTAAGATCTTGATTTTATGATACTCTCATATTTGTCTCCATAAAAGCCGGCAACGCACCTATAGCTCCTCTGGTGTTACACGGGGTCGTGGGTGGTGACCACTTACCATCAGGTTATGGGTCACCTGATCCTGATTGATGGTAAGTGATCACCGCACGTTTGTCCTGTCTTTTTGTATAAAAAATAATTATTAAGTAAGTAGGTTTTATTATCTTAAATATATCGTTTTTTTGGCTTTCAATCCGTTCAGCAGTAGTAGTTCAACAGTGGTTCAGTAGTTTTTGCATCAGAAGCGAACAACAGATACACATACAGACATTGGAGACATTAATCAATGTTGGTATGTAATAGAGCATAAAAAAATAAAAAAATAATTTCTTTATTTGTTTGTCAGTTCTTCTGTTTGCCTTTGCGTTTCTGTACATAATCTCATAAATGCATATACCGATTTAAATTTCATCAATGTATTTTATTTAAATCAATTCACAAATAAAAAAATTATATTATTTTAAATTATTGTATTTATGTATTTTGTTCGTTAAAATTGCTCTAAAATAAATGTTTTATATAATTGATTAAAACTTTGGTTATCATGGTTAATAGATTGTCTTTAAAATAATAATGTTATTGGAACACGAAAGTGATCAGATTAGTAAAAAAAATTAATATATATTTTTGTAGTATATTCATTCATTATAACTATTATGAATAATTTAAAAAAAACCATACCTTTTAAAGTTTGTATATTTTTGGATAATTACATAGTATTCTCACAGATAAAACTTTGTTAGAAGATAAACTTTTATATTTCTAATGAAGTCCTTTTCAATAACGACGGGAGTGTGCAGGTAAAAATGACTCAGACATAAATGACACGCATACCTCTGATCCCATGGAACGGAACGTACCAGACGAACACTCAAATTAAAATGTATTGTCTCATCGACTCTCATTTATCTATTAGGACCCTTCTGAGAAGATTTAATTTTTTTTAACCTATTATCTTTTTGCAAGACAAAGAGCAAAGGGATTATTTTTACCGTATTTCAAAACTTATTTATTTTAAAGAATGCTTCAAGTTTAATTTGCATACTTCGATTATTAACAAAATAGCCTAGGTGATCGTTAAGTGTCTGTTAAGATGCCTGATTGAAGGATAAAAACATATTGTGTTTTATAAAATATTATTTTCACTAGTTGAGTATTTATTAGGTATCTATACTAATTTATTTTATTTGAATACCGTTATGCGTTAATTCACATTGTAATGTTGTATATATGTTTTATGATGGTTAATACAATTTGATCTTCAATATGTAAGAGTTCATTATTTCTAAACCGTTGGTTACCTACATACAAACGAGCCAAGGTGATCTTAAGTTAGGATGCCTGATTGAGCGATAAAAACGTATTGTTTCTTATAAAATATTATTTTTCATTAGTCGGTTACCTATATACATAAATTTTATAGAATATTGACAAATTATATGCATAATTATTTGCTTTCATGAATTTTGGGCGCAAATCTCATTTGCTGCGTACTCAGAATGTATATTTGGCCCAGGGTTTTTGTACGTATCACCAAATATGCAATACATATTAAATATAATTCATGGAATTTGGAAAACTGATTGTGATTTTGTATACTGCTTTCTATATAGGATATACGGTACCTATACATACCTCGCCCAATATGCGCGAAGAAGTAGGAAATTAATATAATTCAGCTTGGATCAATATCGATAATATTTACGAATCAAAAATGATAATGAGCCATTGAGTCAATTTAGTTAGCACTCGGAATTAAGAAAAAAGTTCACATACCAATGTACTTGTATTTCATCATCTTTATAAATATGAATTTTATTATAAAAACTATTTGCGTTTAATACTTATTTAGAAAACATATAAAAAAATTAACGTAGCGGGATTCGAACTCGCGCCTCGTGGAAACCGACCAGGCGCTCTGAGCACTAAGCCATACGTCCTCATCAAGCTACGTCGAAATTTTATATTTATAGTATAGTTTATATTTTAGTATCTCTGTAGGGAGATTTTTTCAAATTTCCGCTATCCAAAGATAATTACTAAGAATTATCGTCTAGCAAGAGAGAATGCTATTTATTAAATATTTATAAACATTTTATTTTAAATTGTTATTCCACACCGAGGAAAGAATAATATGTACTTATTTAGAATACTTTTTATACGTTTTATAAATTAGTATTTTTGTTTCCTAAGTTTGGAATAACACTTTAAAAAAATGTTATAATATAACTAAACTATTAGGCGTTTGTTAATGAAATCTGATCGGGCGACATTTTAAATACATAATTCAAAATGTGAGATACCATACATATGTCTCATCTTGCACGTGCAATAAGATCAAGTTATATCGGGTTTGTCAAACGATACGGAGAGACACCTGTTAGGATATATTATCAAATTAGCATATTATTATTCTGATAGCTGAATAGATTAAAATTTAAATAGGTACCTATGTTATGCTTAATCTTTGCTATTTACAATCATATAATAGTGTACATATGGATTTATACAGCTTCGAACTACTGCTTTTTTAACCGACTTCTGTAAGAAAATGAGGTTATCGTTTTGACTGTTTTTTTTTATATGTTTGTTACCTTAGAAATTTTGACTGGTGCTTCCTGTGTGGTCCAATTTTTTTTGGTCCATTTCTGACAATGGTATCTATGAGAAAATCACATAAGTCTTAAATTTGCATTAGGTATGTGCGCGACAAATGGACAAATAACTCATATTGAGTCAACCGATTCCGATGATTCTTTTTTTATTTAAAAGGATACATTTCAAGGAAAGGATAGCTTGGTTAGGTTCTGATTACGGGATCTGGTTGACTATGGTATCTGTGAGAAAATCACATAAGTTAAATCTGCATTCAGTACGACAAATGGACTAACTCAATGTCACGACAACCGATTCTGATATTTTTTTTTTAAAGTATACACTTCAGGAATAGTTTGGTGTAAGTTTAGTGAAGTTCTGATTATGTGAGTTCACTTGAAATTGACCAAGTTGTTTTTTTTGGCAAAAAATATAATTACACTGTAATAGTTACAAGAAACAACATTGTTAAAATGGGTATCACAAGTGAGATTCCTCATCGTTGCATTTCTTTTCAACCGACTTCAAAAAAGGGAGAAGTTTCTTAATTCCCCGAATATTTTTTACGTTTAATCTTGTCAATATGCCAAAATATAAGTATGCACAGTAATACCTAATTAAGTTTGAAGTTTTACATAGTACTAAGTAAAAATTCAAACTAACTTGAGAAGCATCCTTTTAAGGTCTGCATCATTTAAAATCGTTAATTAAATGAATATAAACGTATTTACAGAACACCACTTGGGTGCATTACGACATGGACATGGCCGTCACGTGTGGTTTGATGTCGCTAGCGCCCCAGGGGACGCCTCGTCCCTTCTCACAGCAGAACTGCGCGTACATCAGGCAGCTTCTCACACGGCCGACCCGACAGCGTTATACACTGTAGTGGCACATCGAGTGATAAGCGTAGATAACTTGGGGTAAAAGAAAGTTTGCTAATTATTTTAAAGATTTATCCATACCTATATTTGAAACTGGGCAGGTTTTGTTAATATGTAGATATTTTAAGATTCTTTCGTTACTATTTAGTATTTCGGTATCTAACTATCAGACTATGCACAGTTAAAAGTACTGAAGTAAAGTATCGAACTGAAGTCTAAGTTCCTCGTGGAATGTTTTGTGCCGTATGATCCCGGCCTAGAATAGGATCATCCTGGTACTGGTGGTGTTGTAAGAGGCGACTAAAGTATGTATGGTAGAGTCACGTCGCCAGCAATGGCAACGCGCATGGGCAGACTCGACTGGATCATTACCACCCCCGGCACTTGAAACGGGCGTGAAGTGGTGGCTTTATGCCACTGCGTTTCGCATCAGGTAATGCCGGGCTCCGGCGCCCAACCTCCCTTAAAGGCAGGCAACGCACCTGTAGCTCCTGGTGTTGCACGGGGTCGTGGGCGGCGTTAATCACTTGCCATCAGGTGACCCACACGCTCGTTTGCCTTGTCTTTCCCATAAAATATATATATATGGATATGAATATATTATGAGTTTATTTTTAAAAGAAATAGGCACTAAAATAAAATGTCATTTTATTATCATCAAACTATTATTATCAAAATTCATTGTGACCATTTAATTATCTTTCAGGAGTATTGAGATGGAACGTATTGCTGCAGTCAATACTAGCGCTGGAGCTGAAGGTTGGCTAGAACTAAATGTGACAGCAGCACTAGCGACTTGGCTGAATGCACCAGTTGAGAATCGCGGCTTCTTCATTACAATGCACCCGCATACACAACCAGGTTATATATTTTACTATCTGTGACCTGCGTATATCATATCACAATTAATATAATATTAGATACAGCTAAGATTTCAAACAAATTATTTTAAGTTCTGTTTTTGATGGATTACTATTATAAAAATTGCCAAGTGCTTCATAACAAAGATGAAGTAAGGATTTTTATTTCAATTTAAATCGGATCCAAATAAATAGCTTAACCACAAAGTCAAATATAATAATAGTTTTATTTTATTTATTCTTCAGAACGGCATGTAAAACCAGAAGAGATTGGACTGGACGAGACTCACGGTGGTAATTTAGAGGGAAAGCAACCTTTTATGGTAGCATTTTTCAAGAATGGCCCTAAGCTTGGTAGCACCGACGCAGGAGCGCGTAAAAAACGTGAAGCACGACGATGGCGGAACAACGGTTATTCAGAAAATTATTTAAGAAACCCTTTAACAGGCTAGTATATAAATATTCAATTATTTTATAGCGTGCAAAGTACCTACTTGTATTGGAAAATAATGCTTGATCACAATATATTGCTAAAAAGATTTGAAAAAGTTTTATAATTTTTAAAAATACGATTACGATATCGCGATATCTATTAATATAAGTTAGTCAAGAAATGTTTGAAATTCATGAATGACAT
The DNA here is from genome assembly GCA_013421005.1 of Heliconius erato x Heliconius himera. Classification (NCBI taxonomy): domain Eukaryota; kingdom Metazoa; phylum Arthropoda; class Insecta; order Lepidoptera; family Nymphalidae; genus Heliconius; species Heliconius erato x Heliconius himera. The sequence goes on from JAATLQ010002319.1 coordinate 47,830, forward strand.
CCTCGAAAGTCAAAAAATACATTCAAAATTGTATTAAATTAATAACTGTATTTTTTAATACTGATATTGAAATTGAAATATTCAATAACACTTGAGTATGTGCTAGTAATTATACTTAGAAAATTATATTTCTAGCTTTTTTTATGTCATTATTTTCTTTCAGAAATAAACCCAATAAGACGTTTATTGAAATTCCAGATACGACACACTGGACGACCAGAAGCTGCGAAATTCAAACACTTTACGTCAGCTTCAAGGATTTAGAATGGCAGGTTAGAAAAATCATCATTGGCGTATTAAAGTATACGTAATTAATAATTAACATCACTTTTAAGTTAAATATTTGCTGTCGCATATTTATTTATTAGAAATTGCTTAGTTGTTGTAAAACTAACTGTTGCAAGTTAGGTAAGTAAGACCCGTATTTATAAACCGCTCTCAAGATGCTGAGATCGATATTGAGATGCTGTTTTCATTCATAATTTATATATCTATGAATGAAAGCGGCATCTCAAGAACGATCTTTGACGGTTGACGGTTTATAAATACGGGTATAATATTTTTTTTTATTTCGCCATAATATCAAATTCTCACCTTGTATTTATCATCCCAATACCTGGAACCACTTGCCTTGCTTCTTGAAAGTAATTTTTATATTTTATTCAATTTAATTTTCTAAGTATATTAATGTTTATAACAACTAAATAAGCACATTAAAAAAAATATTTTTCAAGTGTAAGTGGTATATGGTAGAGTGTATTCCACACTTAGGAAAGGTACATTTAGGAGATGTTTATTACCTTGCAAAATTATACATAATGCTATATTATTTTGAAATTAATAGTTTTAAAAAAATGTGTCTACTAGGCTAGCAGAGCAGATAGATAGAGAGCATAACTAATGCTTAATAAAAATAAGGCACGTATAAAGTATCTTTCGTTACAGGACTGGATCATCGCACCGGACGGATATGGAGCATTTTACTGTAGTGGTGAATGTAATTTTCCTCTAAACGCACACAAAAATGCAACAAATCACGCTATTGTGCAGACATTGGTTCATCTTTTAAACCCGACTCAGGTTTGATGACAAAAATATTTTTATTATATTTATAATGTTATTTTTTTATAGATGTTTGTAAACAAATCTTTTTTTAACTTATTCTTATTTAGGACTAAATTACTGAAATTACTAAATACCTAACACACACTTTCGAATCTAAATAGTATAAATATAAAATATTTTATGATTCAACTATATGTTTAGTGCTAAAATAAATAATTTATATTATCTCATGACAGTTATTCTTCATTAGGTAATAAATATACAGGAATACATTTTAGGTCATTACGTTTTAAAGAAATTTAAATGCCTGCGAAAATATCTTTTTGTAAAACCAGTCGTGGTAAAGGGACACAAGTCCTACTGTAAACTCTACAGATTGTGGGTTCAATGCCCACGCGAGGAAATCAATTTTTTAATATTTTCATTTTCAACGACAACACATAACACCCAATGCCTCTAGAATTCGATGAAAAATAGGGAACGGAAGTGACTTAATGGAACAGGGTGTCTTAACACTAGATTCCTTCCGCCTGCTATGTGCGGGATACAACATAAAGATAAAAAAAATCTTTTTACTTAACAAACGTTCGTAATGCATATTATTTCTTTTTTCAGGTACCGAAACCATCATGTGCTCCAATCAAACTTTCGCCAATTTCCGTCTTGTATTATACCGACGATTCGAACGTGATATTGCGTAAATATAAAAACATGGTTGTCAAAAGTTGCGGGTGTCACTAAGTTATATTTTTTTATTAATATTAATATCGACAATCAAACCTAGTCTTAACTAGAGATAAATGTGAGGTAGCTGAATTAGTCTATAAATGTACGATGCATTTTATTTATCAAGTTAACTGGGTATATTATGGATTATATTTTTGTCTCCATCAACTAGGAATCTTGAGGAAGTAATACCTAATTGAGCTTTAAATTAAGCTAAAATTAAATAGAGCTAAAATTTGAGCTTTCGATCGTCTATTATTAAAAAAAAAATTACTTATAAGCCTTTTTTAATTACCGTTAAATACAACTTATTATTAATATCATAATTTTAGTTTGACAAGAATAATACTCAACTAATGATATCGTCGTCGAAAGCCTTGAAATATGACAACCAGTTTTGTATATAAGTTTAATGAAATATTTTTCAATAAATATAAAAATATCAAGCCTTATATGTATATGTATGTATGTGCGAATATTTTTATAATTTTAATTATATTTATAATACATTTTTAAAGTACATATATACATATATATTGTTTCAATTATTTTTGACTATGTCGTAAAACTAGGAATAGCCATCACTATTTTAATTATAAAATTATATTATAATCTAGTGGACATAAAAAGAGCAATAAACAATAAAAAAATATCCTTTTTTTGATTGATCAAACTACTTAATTATGAAGGAAAAAAGTACCTGATTGCTTCTACGTCATGAAAAATATTTTTCATGGCGTAGAAGCAATCAGGTTTGAAGAAAGTAAAAAATGTTTGCTTTTTCTAGCTAAGTAAATATTCGTGAAGGCTTAATACTATGTTAAATTCAATATTTAACTTTTTATTGCAATCTCTGGAGTGTTGCCAGAATTTGTGGAGAGGAAAAGTGGAACATTTATCTCTGAAATTTTTAGTACCTTATTAAAAAAAAATATTAAAAATTAATTATCTAAGTGCGTGGAATAATTCACAAAAAGCGGAACTTTGTGTTTCCGGATGGGGAAATATAAATTCTGGGCTAAAAATCGGGACGTAAAACGAATTATAAATTACTGTACAGTGTTTTGCAAGTATTTAAAATAATATTAAAAAAATATTATTGAATATATTTACTTTTGAAATTAGAGATAAGCGTAGGAAATGATACATTGTGAATCCAATACATGAATTGTTTTTAAAGTTATTAAGATTTTTTTTAAATAATGCAAATAAGTGATACTTGTAAATTTTAGGTTATAAATTGTTTTGACATTATATATGTATTCAATTTTAAAACAAAATAAATGGATCAGATACCTATTTTTAGTAAAAATAAATGATTTTTTTGATTTTGTACAGTTTGTTTAGATTTTTTGTTATTATAAAAATGTTTCTACATACCCTGAAATATCCTTTCTATATTTATAGGTAGGTTTAGGTATAGATAATTTTTTCAGCTTCACGCTGTATTCCGCATTTAGCAGGGTACACAGACGGAGCATAGTGTTAAGACACTTCGTTCCCCACTCTCTTTAAAATATTAAAATAACAATATGAAATATATATGCTGGAGATTTCAATGAACACTTTCAAATAAAATTGATTTGAACGATATACAGTCAGTAATGTTTGAGACATATCTGATTTATATTCCAAAAAATTCATATATGACTTTGTCATTTATACAAACACTGCAACTGCACTGAAAAACTAAGTATTTTTTGCTAGTGAAAAATTATAGCGATATTTTCTCTAGGCTTTAAATTTTGGCTAAGGAGTAGAGTTTTTGAAGCGAATTCTTGAAAATAGAGTAAGGACGTGTAAAGTTAGAAACTTGACTCTACATGAGATCTGATAACTTCTTGTCAGTGCGGGCCATCGTATTACCACTATTTTTCACGAATATTTTTGTTTTGTAAGATTGTAAAATTGCAAGCAGCTTGACGAAAATGTGAGGCCGGTCGTGGCGCAGGGGCACGAGGTGTGACTGTAAAACCGACTGGTTGTGGGTTCGATCTCCACTCGAGGAAATGAAATATTTACTTAAATTTATATTTCCATTTCTTCGCTCTGGTGTCGAGGTTTAACCTCGACTCCTCGACACCTCGACACACGAACTCCACTCAACTGCCACTCAACACGCAATGCCTCCAGATTTCGGCAGAAAGTGGGGAAGGAAGTGTCTTAACACTAAGTTCCCTCTGCCTACCCTGCTGTGTGCGGGATACAGCGTGAAGCTGATTTAATTTTTTATTTGACGAAAATGTTCACATATACATGTTGCAAGTCTCCAGTCTTATAATTACAACCACCTATGAATCTAATACATATACTAAAATGTAAAAAAAAATATTTGCTTCTAATATGTTCATAGACGCTTATAGCTTATAGGATTTGACAGTGTCTGGCAGGGGACCATGTTAAGTATTCGGCAATGGACAATGTCATTTCGAATATTATTGGCAAAAAATATACAAAAAAAAATCAGCTTTATAATTTAACGAAAGTTAGGTACTACTATTTGCATCTTAGTTACCTAATAATTGCCAAAGTAATGCGCACAGAATGCGCGCTTTCAGGTTTTATAAAATAACAAAGGTCTGGCCCTAGTGTTATTCTATTAGCTCTCTCTTTATTAGATTAGTTTAAGTTATCACTTCTGAGAAGCATACGTCTCAGGACGACGTCATTTTTTTCTTTACTTTATAAAAAAAACTCGGTTCCCTATCTTCCGCCGATTTCTGGAGGCATCGTGTGTTGAGTGGTGGAACTCAACACCGTGGTTGCCTCGGCACCTGAAAATATTAAATATATAATTTTCTCGAGTTCGATTGGAATGCACAGGCTGTGGCACAATCTGTCATATTTACAGTCATACGTTTGTGCCCTTGTGCAACAGGGCTGACCTCAGTGTCAATAAATTAGATTAAGGGAAGTGTTGTTAGTACGTTATTTCGTCAGTTCTGCTACTGGCAATAATAAATAAATAAATAAGCAATTTAAGTATTAATTACGTGCTATATATTTGTAAAAAATCATTATAATTTCAACAGTCTAAAAAATTAAGTAACAATATTTTATTGACAAAATTGAGCGTATAGCGACATTTGAAACGCAGAGTTGACTACGAAATGCAGTGTAACGCTAACGTGTCTGTGTTGCTTGCAACCGGTAAGACTAGCGTACGAAATTCTTAAGGGTGAAGAGAAACAAAGATAAGTTATTCAAATAAAACATTTAATGGAATAAAAAAATAGATGGAAACAAAATTCTTTAAAAATTTGTTTGTGTTACTATCGAATTAGGGAGATAGATCTAGATACTCTTTATTAAATTTATATTTGTATAATAATTGAGATAATTAAAATAAAGAAAAAATACTTAACATTCTTTCATCTTTACCAACCCAAAATTTTCCACCGTTTTCTTTTCGCTCATTCACAGAACGTGATGTTAATAGAACCATTATGTCTATCTCTTCGAATGCTATCGGTTCTGATTGTATTAGTCGCAAAATGATCCTACCTATCCTAGATATTGTTACTCCTGTCTTGACCCATATCCTTAACTATTCTACCACTGTCAATGAATTTCCAGAAGCATGGAAATGTGCACAAATAATTCCTCTTCCAAAAAAATGTAACCCTAAGCATAATGCTGATTTCCGCCCCATATCTATTCTACCGTTCCTTTCCAAAGTCCTTGAAAAACTTATCCACACACAACTAAGTACATTCATAAACAACCATTCCATCCTAAGTCCTTTCCAATCAGGTTTTCGTCCAGGTCATAGTACCACATCTGCGCTAATCAAAGTTACAGATGACATTCGACGAGCTATGGACAGAAAGCAGCTTACAATACTCGTTCTTCTTGACTTCAGCAATGCTTTTAACAACGTCGATTACGACATATTGTTGGGTATGTTGCGTTCTATTAACATATCTCCGTCTGTGATTGACTGGTTTCAAAGTTACCTTAATGGCCGTAGACAGCGCATTCGCATTGAGGAGAAGGTCTCTTCATGGTGTGTGGTCCAGGCCGGGGTACCTCAAGGTGGTGTTTTATCTCCATTACTCTTTGCAATTTTCATTAA
>JAATLQ010002321.1:0-29687 GCA_013421005.1 Heliconius erato x Heliconius himera
CGCTTTTTGACTAGCAAAGTCATTGATCACATTTTCAAAATCAATAGTATCGACTAGTTCATGTTCAATTGACATGATAGCGAGATTGTATTTTTCATTTTCATTCTCTTATTTTTCTTGTACATTCCTTGATTCTTGATTGAAAAAAAATTAGAAGAATTGATCGTAGACTTTGTTGCCCCTTTCCATTTGTTGCCCGGTGCGACCGCACCGCTCGCACCCCCCCAGCTACGCCACTGTGTTCACGTTATTGGTACACGAAATATAGATATGAATAAACATTGTGAAATGAAAAAAAACCTACGTCTTTACTGTTGATGTATATTGCTTAATTTCTTTAAAATATTTTACCCTATATGCTGTTTCCGTAAAAGGAGCGCTGACGCTTCTCATCTCTTCTTTGTTAAAGGCCGTCGCGGCACAGGGGCACAAAGTTGTGGCTGTAACGCGACTGGTGTGGGTCCGATCCCCACTTGGAGGATTGAATTATAATTTAATAATATTTTCATTTCGTTTAATAATATTTTCAGTTCGCACATCAGTCACACATTACACGCAATATCTTAACACTAAGTTGCCGTGCTAAAGGCGGGATTAAGCGTGGATCTGGTTTTAACTTTGTGTGAGCCGATTAAAATAAAGTCCAGTCCAGTTGAGGCCAGTCGTGGCGCAGCGGCACGAAGTGTGACTGTGAAACTGACTGTTTGTGAGTTCGATCCCTACTCGAGGAGATGAAATATTTACTTAAATTTATATTTCCATTTCGTCGCACTGGTGTCGCACGGCGTTGAGTTCTGCCACTCAACACGCAATGCCTCCAGAATTCGGCACAAAGTGGGGAATGGAGTGTCTTAACACTAGGTTCCCTTTGCCTAACCTGCTGTGAGCGGGATACAGCGTGAAGCTGAATAAAATAAAACTAATACTCAATATTTAAGGGCAGTTTGCCAAAATACAAACAAAAAAAGTATTTAAATCGGTTAAGCAGTTTCTGAGATTATCGTGAAGAAACAGACCAACTGACCAAGTTTTATTACATTGTTAATTGTTAATATCTTCTATGTACAGACACTGATGAGTTAGAATTTTATTGTAAGTATCGATAAGTTATGTTTTTATTTGAAACATTCAATTGAAGATTCTTATAGGAGATACAAAAATGCGACCTAAAGTTTTAATAACTTTCCCTAAAAAAATCTTCATTGCGCTGCAAGCATACATAATAAGTATATCAAAACACGAACATATTTGAGTGTGTTAAGTAAATAATTCTGTGGTATAAGCGGGCGAAGCCGCGAACGGGTCGCTAGTAAGTATATAATTCCTCTGAAATACACTAAAACCTAAATATATGTACGTACTTAGGTACGTAAGTACAATATATAAAAGTTGTTAGAAAATCTTGTTTTTATATTTCCATTTCTTCGCTCTGGTGTCGAGGCTAAGCGCGGCGTTTAGGTCTGCGACTCAACACTCAATGCCTCCAGAATTCGGCAGAAAGTGGAAAACAAAGTGTCTTAACACTAGGTTCCCTCTGCCTACCCTGCTGTGCGCGGGATACAGCATGAAACTGATAAAAAAAAATCTTGTGTGCTTGTCGTGACTTTCCCAATTTTTTCAATTACCAATACCCTCGAGGAGGGATCGAACTTACCACCATCCTGTTAACAGTCCCTCTGCGCCACGATTACGTTGTATCGAAAAAATATTTAATATAAGAAATTCAATTTTCATACAAATAACAAGAAATCCAAATTTTGATTTTGACTTTATCAGTATAACACGCAATTCTCAAGCAATCCTATCACATTTCCGGCAATATAAATAAGGAGATGTCCCAATAACGTAAAAGGGATACAAAAAGTAACGTTATAATTTTCTTCTCACTTTCTACGGAAGCTAATAATTTGAATTATTATATTCTTTGTTAATAACAGTATTACTTCAAAATTATTTTTATTTAATATAGAATTTTCTTGACTCTAAAAATAAGTATAATATTTTCTTTTGCTTGCTCTGGTGACAAGGCAAAGCGCGGCGTTAAGCACCGCCACTTAATGCCTTTAGACTCACGCAATGCCTTCAGATTTTGGTGGACAATGGATAGCGGTTAGTGTTAAGACACTGAGCTCTCTCTGCCTAAATGGCTATATGGAATATATATTTCCGCCACTCATATATACAAGATATACTCAACGCAGCGCAGCGCTTTGCCTCGTGAATAAATGAAAATATTAAATATCTCATTTCTTCAGCTTCACCCTGTATCCCGCACACTGTAGGGTAGGCAGAAGGAACCTATTGTGTTAGGACACTCCGTTCTCCACTTTCTGCCGAATTCTGGACGCATTGCGTGTTGAGTGGCAGAACTCCGTGGGTTTGAGTCCCACTTGAGTCCTCAAGTGGGACTCGAACCCACAACTAGTCGCATTTACGTTGCGCCACGACTGGCCTCTGAGAAATACAACATGCTATAATATTTCACGTTTCTTTATTACGAACAAAATAAAAATAATGTTAATTGTATTTATAATTGAAAATATATATATTTTTATTTTATAAGCTTTAAGCTATAAAAGTCATTAAAAACAAAATTTTATACCTACTACCTCATCCAGTAAAAAATAGTATAAAAAATAATTTGAATGGAAAATCGTGTATGAATATACCAAATAATAAAAAAAATTAAAATTGAAAAATAATTTGTTAATTATTTTTCAATTTTAATAGTAGAGGCCGAGCAATAGAGGAAGTTAATTATTATTTTTAAATATTTTTATATCTTTCATCAGGCAAGGCCAAAATTCAAGCCCGGCGTTGAGTTCCGCCACTCAACATACAATGACTCGAAAAATTTTCCGGAAAGTGGGCAACCGATTGTCTTAACACTAGGTTCCATCTGCCTACCCTACTGTGTGCGGGTTACAGCGTGAAACTGACTAAATTTGTTTTTGATTAAATATTAAAAGTAACTTTTAAAATACTATTTTAATATCGATCCAAAGTCCTTGCTTTAAAAATTATGTCATCTCATCAAAGAATTCGTTCGTAAAAGTTTGGAGAGCGGAAAGTAATGGGAAGAATTAATCGACTGAAAAGGCAACTGTTATATTTATTTTTATATTTATTAAGACTCAAAACATTTAACAAGGGAAAAGACTTTTAAGAAGAAATATACAGACAAGAATAATCAAGTGGGAAACAGTTAATGGGGTATTAAGTAAGAGGAGGAGGAGGACTAAGCACTAGCTTCCCAGGTTCCCTCTGTCTACCTTGCATGAGGCCAGTCGTGGCGCAGTGGCACGAAGTGTGACCGCAAAACAACTGGTTGTGGGTTCGATCCCCACTCGAGAAGATGAAATATTTATTTAAATTTATATTTCCATTTCTTCGCTCTGGTGTCGGGGCAAAGCGCGACGTTGAGTTCCGCCACTCAACAAGCAATGCCTTCAGAATTCGGCGGAAAGTGGGGAACGGAGTGTCTTAACACTCACAGGTTCCCTCTGCCTACGCTGCTTGCTGCTGCTGCTACGCTGCTGTGCAGGATATTTTCATGCATAATATTTTTTTTTTATTATAACTTGATATAAACTGATTAAAAAACGTTATTACAGTTCAGCTTTATCATATTTGAAGTAAACACTTCAATAATACAACTACGCTCACTGCGCGAGAGCCATCACGTCAGTAAACACTTGAAAACTCATCTTTCAGATAGGTTATGTATGCGTGAAATTAGTTTCTAGAATTTACTTTTGCAAAATATTCGTATTGCATTAGAAATTTTTTATTAACGACCGTGGCCCTTTTACAGGTGCAATTAATATTTATTTAATTATTATATTGAATTTTTGAATTTTTATCGAGGCCAGTAGGCACAAGCATGTGACCATAAACGCGACTGGGTGTGGGTTCGATTCCGAAACGAGGAAATGAATAATATTTTGCTTTCTTCGCTTCGCTTAGGTGTCGAAGCAAAGCGGAGCGTTGAGTTCCGCCACCCAACACGCAATGCTTCCGGAATTCGACGGAAAGTGAGGAGCCGAGTGTATTAACACCAGTTACCCACTGTTCCCACACTGTTCCCTCTACCTATCCTGCCATGCGGCATACAGCGTGAAGCTAACAATATTGAAATAAGAAACCATTTGAAAAAGCGAGCGTATCGAGTAGCACAATATTCCATAATATTTTTGCAACGATGAAAACTGGATAGATTTTATGGTGGAAAATATCTAGGCTACAGCTGATTTTTATTGCCCTGACAGTGTTTCATTTTCAAATGGTTTCATTTACATATCTCCTAAAAAAGATGCCAAAAGATCAGTTTGTAATGTATACTAGGGATACAAAACTAAGAATACTAACAGCAGTTATCCTTTGCATTTCTTGAAACAGTTAATGAAATTGAGATTATATCTTTTTTTTATATTTTTTATCAGCTTTACGCTGTATCCCACTGTGTGTGGGAGAGGGAACAGAGGGGCAGGGTAGGCAGAGGGAACCTAGGGTTAAGACACTCCGTTCCCTACTTTCTGCCGAATTCTGGAGGCACTGCGTGTTGAGTGGCAGAACTCAACGCCGCGCTTAGCCTCGACACCAGAGCGAAGAAATGGAAATATAAATTTAAGTAAATATTTCATCTCCTTGATTGGGGATCGAACCCACAACCAGTCGGTTTTACAGTCACATTTCGTGCCGCTGCGCCACGACCGGCCTCACATTTAGTACATTTCTACGTAACATAAATCCGGTATATTTGTAACTACACACTTGGTTTGTAGTTCTAACGCGTTTCCCGCAACTCGTCGGAATCAATGGGAAAAGCTCGTGAAATTGCAGATTTGTGGGCGATAAAACATTATATGGAATTTATATTGCGATCACGTTTACAAACACACAAATTAGGCGATGTTTATAAATATTTCAGTAAATTCGTATAATTAACTGGTGTTTACTTTCGCGTTCAATGTTGCCTAACTACAACAACCAGCTTCGCGTGCGTATTCTTAATATTCTACTGAAAATATTATATGAAGAAAAGAAAATTTTAATATTAAGGGGTTTTTTTGCTTCACGCTGTATCCCGTATATAGCAGGAAAAACAGAGACTTGGATCCCTGGACAACTAGTTTATCAAGTAACCAAGTGTAAAATCACTTCCGTGCCCCACTTTCCGCCAAATTCTCGAGACTCTTCCCCTCGAATTCTCAAAGCGTTGCATGTTGAGTTGCGGAACTAAACGCTGCACTTTTTTTTTATTTATTAAGGGCAACTAACAAAACATATACTTAATCGGATATTACAGTCATGTCTTAAAAACGCGATGCCATGGCAAGATGAGGGACAGTTTCATATAGTAAAATTAATTACTTACATATACTTACATAACTATTATAAAAAAAATATACAATATATAAGAAATAATAAATAGAAACGTGATCGAGATAGGATGACGTCTAACTATCAAGACGGAGAAGAGCGGAGGAATGCATTAACTCTAGTTTTGAATACTTCGAGGCTATTTGAGAGGATCTCAATAATAGCAACTATTTTGTCTGGTTACCAAAGGAACTTAATAAAAAAATTAAATCTTTCATTCCCCATCAGTGGGAATAAAAGATTTAATATATTCTTCCCGAGTGGGAATCGAACCCACACCCGTCAGGTGTACAGTAGATACTTGTGCCCCTGCACCACAACTGCCTCAAGAAGAAGGACATTGAATCTTCTTATCAATAAATAATCAGCGTAAACGGAAGGCGCAAGAGATGAGATCATTTCTTCTCTTTCCGTTTAAAACACTAAGACAACACCATTTTTATAAGAAAAATTACGACGTAAATTTACGTCTCTCCACATAAATTGGCTCTAGAATGGACATGAAGTGGAGAGCGTAGAGTCATCGCTCTAAAAATCATAAAAAATATTCTGTATATAAAGATGAGATATTACATTTGTAAAATATACTTAGCGGCCACAGCACGTGACTGAAAAATTCTCCTGAAAACTACGTATAATAAACATAATGCTGATATCAACTAATAGGCATTTTAAAAGCCGAATCGTTTGTTTAGACATTAGTAAAACTATTCGAGTCCGTTCTAACAGGTGTCACAATGACGTCACTCCGCTGGTTCCTCGGAATCTATTAGAATCGAAATTCATTTTAATTTCACGAAAAAAAAAAACGTTTGAAGACAAGGAAAACGCAGTAAATATTTGCAAATGAGGCAAGTAAGCTTTTGTAAGGTTAATCTTTTTGGCAGGTGCCAGATTGACGTCACGGCGGCGTGGTTTCTCTCCGTGAGTCACGTAGCTATACGCTGTACGGGTCTGTGAGGCTCCTTATAATCTTGTTATGAGAACATCTGGTATTGGCTTAATGGAACTAATGGCTGGTGCTGTATAGAACGTAATGGTCGTAGGTATTATAGTAATGTAGTGGACATTAAAATATACATTACGCATTTTGGATTGACTGTTAGCCACGATGATTCTGGATTCGATTTCTACTCCAGGGAATGACATATTTAACATTTTTATTTCTGGTAAAGAGGTTCGGCGTTGATTTTCGCCAATCAACACACAATGACTCTAGAATACGGCGGAAAGTGGGAAACAGAAGTTTCTTGACAGGTTCCCGGGTTGTCTCTACCTAACCTGTTGTTTAGGATACAGCGTGAAGCTAAATAAGTATAGAATTTATATATTTAAAATATAAATGTAAATAAATATTACATTTCCTCAAGTGGGGATCGAACCCACAACGAATCGATTTTACAGTCACACTTTGTGCCGCTGCGCCACGACTGGCCTCATAAAATACATAGATAACTTATTTTTTATATTTGCTCCTCAAACTACAGTTTATATAATGTAAACTAAATGGCTTTGAAAATATACTAAATGGAGTTAGTTCGTAACACAAATACTATGTAAGGAATGGTTCGCTAAGTTTTAAAGTTAACTAACTGAATTTAAAAGCTTCACCATTTTACGTTTTAATTAGGAAAAAATATATACAGAAACGCGATTTTAATAAAAATTAGCCCAATTATTTTAAAATTAAATTCCCTGAAAATATAATAATAGTAAAATAATTTAACGATCGAATATAAAATTTGTTCTCTCAAAGGTTCTATAGGCAAGACAATGTTGCGCATTTACTAAAGCTTCTTTTTTGTTTCAGCTTTACGCTGTGTTCCGCATGTAGCAGAATAGATAGAGAGAGAGCATAGTGTTAAAACCCGCCGCTCCCCATTTTCCAAAAGATTCAGGAGTCATTTTAAGTGGCGGAATTCAACGCCGCGCTTCGCATTCGACGCTAGAGGGGATCGAACCCACAACCTGCGGTGTTCACAGGCTGCGCTTCTATCTTAATAATTTTTCGAAACGACAAAACAAGTATTAAATTTTAACGATCAAATATAAGGTAGGTATGTTCCCCCAAAGGTTCCCTAGGCTAAGACTTGTTTCTCACTAATTTGTTCAACGTTGCGCATCCACTGAAGTCGTGATCGAATTTCCATAAATAAACTCTGCACTTCACCGTTGCATATGATTATAACAAATACAGCGAGCGCTATTCTTAGATGAGTACATAGAATAAGAATGTATTCACATATAAATAAAATCGATAGTATAAACCATGTACTGTAAAACTGAACTTAGAAACACATACACATAGTAAAAACAGTAATTACAATGTAACATAAAAATAGCATCAGCAAAAAAATATAAAAAATCAGCTTCACGCTGTAATCCGCACACAGCAGGATAGGCAGAGGGAACCTAGTGTTAAGACACTCCGTACCCCACTTTCCGCCGAATTCTGGAGGCATTGCCTGCTGAGTAGTGGAATTCAACTTCGCGCCTCCAGAGCGAAGAAATGAAAATATAAATTTAAATGAATATTTTATTTTCTCAAGTGGAGATCGAACCCACAATCAGTCGATTTTACAGTCACATCTTGTGGCTGTAAAATCGACTGGGCACAAGTACAAAACACAACAAAATACAGGAGCAATTACAACACATATACATGCAAATAAGTGTATTGTATTTTTAAACATTTTTAAAGTGTTATTCCTCACTTAGGAAAGAAAAATACTTATTTAGAAAACGTATTTAAATTTGAACGCAGCGGGACTCGAACCCGCGTCTTCTGGAAACCGACCAGGCGCTCTGACCACTAATCCATGCGTTCCTGGTCGGTTTCCAGGAGGCGCGGGTTCGAGTCCCGCTGCGTTCAAATTTTTATACGTTTTCTAAATAAGTGTATTGTAATCATACTTATTTGTATGTGTTTGAAAGTTCAGTTGAAGAATAGACGGTATATATAAACTTTGTAAGTATGTTGTTAACTCTAAATGTTTTGATCATCGGGCAATGTTTATGGAAAATAGAAAGGTCGATCTTTTGATTAAGAGACGAGAAACCTTATTCATATATAGTCCTTTGTATAATTCTAAAATAATTTGATGTAATACCAAAATTAATGTTATTGAAAGGATGAATAAATGTAATTAAAAGCTTATATCTACATGTAGGGATGAGATTTGAAGCCACAATTCTGATATTCATATTTACTATAGAAAAGTAAGATATGAACTCCAGTACGACAAAGGCAGTTTAATGAAAAGATCAATATTTTCTTGCTTGCAGCTTCACGCTGTAACCCGCATATACCAGAGTACGGCAGCAAGAACTTAGTGTCAATATTTCGTTCTCCACTTTCCACTCGATTGCGAGACACTACGTTTTGTTCTCCTCCAATGGAGAAATAAAATAATTCATACATAAAAGAGCGATCAAAATGCCACAATGGCCTCAGGCCTCAACAGTCATCAATTAATTATGTAAATATTCATAAAATGTGAAAGATAAATATGATTACTGTATTGACCACAGTATACTTAAGTTAATTCTTTTTAGGGTTCCGTACCTTTTAAGAAAAAAAGGAATTATTATAAGATTACTTTATTGTCCGTCCGTCTGTCTGTCTATCTGTCAGTCGAGAGCCTTTATCTCAGGAACACTTGGAAATATCGAGTTGAAATTCAAACCGTTTTTCTCTATATTTACTTAAAAAAAGATATGGCCGTTTACATCGCAAAAAACGCGTATTTCGACACTATAAACGAAATCAAAATTAATAGGGTACTTCCGGGTGATCTAGAATTATGAAATTTGGCAGCTACCATTTACATGTAGTACTCATTCCGTCAGTTCAGCCTTAAAAGGGGGTAAATGTTGGTATTAAAGCCGCTATTCTAAGAGAGGTATCACACGAGAGGGCTCTGGCTAAGCAAAGCTTGAATTTCAGTAAAAGCTCGAGACCTCCAATTTTTGTGGGCGATCCCGACTCGCGCTTGTACGTTTTATTGATTATGTTTCCTTTGCAAAACAACATTTTGATTTTTAGTGTACATAATATTTCTCGATATTTCCGTTTATGTGTTCTATTACTCTAGCTCTAAGTTACTGCCCACGATTCAAAGGTGACTTTCAGCAAGAAGCATTGTTTTAAATATGCAGATTTTATTAAATATCGTTTGAATTTTTCATAGTAAATACGAACAAAATAATTATTTTCTTTACGTAGTTTTTTTTTATTAATTGAATATAATAGAATATATTATATTTTATAGTCGTTTATAATAAAATATTATACTAAAAAAGTATTTATTGAACTATCTTCTTTTAAATAATGGTTACGATACAAGAAACATACTGTATCTAAATTACGTTTATAAATACTAAAGATAAGACTAAGCGAAATGCTGGTTGATGATTATAGACTAAGGAGGAGGCTAGTCGTGGCGTAGGGGCACAAAGTGTGACTGACTATGAACGCGACTTGTTGTGGGTTCGATTCCCACATGGGGAAATGAAACATTTATTTAAATTTATATTGGTTTCTTCGCTCTGGTGTCAATTCAAAGAGCGGCGTTGAGTTCCGACACTTAACACGCAATTCCTCCAGAAGTGCAAAACGAAATGTCTTAACATTAGGTCCCTAAACTGCCTTTGTCGTACTGGAGTTTATACCTTACTCTTCTATCGTAAATATGAATATCAGAAACGTGGCTTCAAATCTCATCCTTACATGTAAATACCTATATAAGCTTTTAATTACATTTATTCATCCTTTCAATAACATTAATTTTGGTATTACATCAAATTATTTTAGAATTATACAAAGGACTATATATGAATAAGGTTTCTCGTCTCTTATCTGCCTTGCTGTGTGCGGGCCGACGAAGTAATACTTCAACTAAAAATATAGATTATTTTGACACGAGACAACTGTCAACAACAAAGATAACACTCTTAAACCAAGGTCAATTACCGTTTTATGTAAATGTAGGTAAAACACCTTAACAATAAATATATTTACGTATTATTATAGAGGCCAGTCGTGGCGCAGGGGCACAAGGTGTGACTGTAAAATAGACTGGTAGTGGGTTCGATTCCCACTCGAGTAGATGAAATATTTATTAACATTTATATTTTCATTTCTTCGCTCTAGTGTCGAGGCAAAGCATGGCGTTGAGTTCCGCCACTCAACACACAACGCCTCCAGAACTTCTCAGAGTCTTACCAGTAGGTTCCCTCTGCCTACCCTGTTTGCGGGATACAACGTGAAGCTGATAAAAATATATATATAAATAAGTAATAATAAGTAAAAATATTTTTATTTTTAGTACTCAGAAACAATTTTTTTTAGTTGTAAAAACGTATACATATATAGATAAGTCGTGGCGTGCGATTGTACACGCGACGGCTGTGGATTCGACTCCCACTTGGGAGTATGAAATATTTATTATTACTTCCTCACCTTGGTAAGGAAGCAACGGCGTTTAGTTGGGTTTTATACGTTAAGTTCCCTATACTTCCCTGCTATATGCGGGCTACAGGGTGAAGCTAAAAAGAACGTAAACATAAATATAATTTTTGTATGTAATAAGGACAAAATGTATGAAGCTTTACAAATTTCGTACATAAATATTTTGCGCTAAGAGCACCCGAGGGCTTGACAAATACACCTACATTTTTGTAAGTAATCACGCCGAACAAAATTCTATTAAAAATAATTTATTTGCGTACTACGTGTGTCAATTCTGTATATGGCGTTTATGTTATTGAATTGAAAACTTTATGATTTCTTTTCTAGAATCGTTTATATTTATATGTTTAATTATAGGTTGACATTTTTAAGGTATTAAAGTGGTCTCGAGAACAGGTTTCAATTGGGTAATAATATGAGTACTTAAAATACTTATTTAGAAAACGTATAAAAATTTGAACGTAGCGGGATTCGAACTCGCGCTTCCTGGAAACCGACCAGGATGCGGGTTCGAGTCCCGCTACGTTCAAGTTTTTATACGTTTACTAAATAAGTATATTTCTTTCCTAAGTGTGGAATAACACTTAAATTTTGTTTTAAATATTAGTACTTTTTAGAAAACATAAAAAAATTTTGAACGTAGCGGAATTTAAAACTTCGCCTGTTTGAAAGCCGGCCAAGAGGCGCGGGTTCAAATTCCGCTACGTGTAATTTTTTTATATGTTTTCTAAAAAGTATTTTCTTTCCTGAGTGTGGAATAACACTTAAAAAATATAAAATAATAATATGAGTATTATAGAGCGTCATATTCTCTATAGTTTTATAAAATATCTACATCTCTTTAGAAATACCATCTATTCAATTCTAGAACGTACTCAAAGCTTAAAACACTACTAAAATAATTTAAAATTTGGTTAAGTGGTGAAAGCAGCTGGGACACAGTGTAAGAGCGACGGAGGAAAAATGTAGCCCTCTTTCCCTAATGTAGAGCACATTTGGGTTTCAAGTCCCAGACACAGCTATGAAACGTCTTCCTTTTTTTTTAGTAAATATTTCAATTAAGGTATTAATATTTTCTGCATAGTCTACCTAATTGAGGCCAAGTCACAGAGGTTATATTATAAAATATATATGCATAATACATATAAATTGACAAAACAAATCAGCTTAACGCTGTATCCCGCACACAGCAGGATAGGCAGAGGGAACCTAGTGTTAAGAAACTCTGTTCTCCACTTTTCTCTGAGTTCTGGAGTCATTGCGTGGAGTGGCGGAACTCAACGCCGCGCTTTGCCTCGACACCAGAGTGAAGAAATGAAAATATAAATGTAAATAAAAATTTCATTTCCTCGAGTGGGGATCGAACCCACAAGCAGTCGGTTTTACAGTCACACTTTGTGCCTCTGCGCCACGACTGGCCTCATATAAATTTATATAAATATATATGTATATATTTATTATATTTGTAACTATAAAAAAAATATCAAAGAACATGAAACATGAGTGACTTCAAAAGTAATTTGCGGTTCACCATCAAAAAGTTTTATCAGCTTTAAATTATCAACAGAAACCTAAAAAGTGGTGTTCGAAGTTGTTTATTTAACTTTTATACGTTTGTGGATATAAAAGGCGCGTAATAAAGTTTATATAAACGATATATTTTATATTTGTTTTCCTCTATTTCATTTGTTTATATAATTTTCTTTGAAGTAAAATTTTTATTTTTTATGTCAATATAGCTTTAATAATTATTATAGACATTGGATTACACAAAATCGAATTGTAGTTTATTGTATCTGAAATACATATACATACATTTACACAAAGCTACATTACAGCAGAATTTGGATTTATATTTTGTATGAAAAAAAATTGAAATGGTGATTCGGAGACTGACTGCTGGAATCCCATTTTTCGTCGTATTGTGGAGGCATTGCGTGTTGAGTGAAGAAATAAAAATATAAATTTAAGTAATTATTTCATTTCCTCGAGTGGAGATTGAACCCTCCTGGGCCTAACTGGCCTCCCGTGTTGTATTAAATTATTAAAAAAAAATTCTATAATATTATTCGGCACAAAGTGTGATTGTAAAACCGACTGGTTATGGGTTCGATCCCCACTCGAGGAGATGAAATATTTACTTTAATTTATATTTCCATTTCTTCGCTCTGGTGTCGAGGCAAAGCGCGGCGTTGAGCTCTGCCACTTAACACGCAACGCCTCCAGAATTCGGCAGAAATTGGGGAACAGAGTGTCTTACACTAGGGTACCTCTGCCTACCCTGCTGTGTGCGGGATACAGTGTGAAGCTGATTTATAAATATTTCTATAATAATTCAATCGATCGATTTCAATTCTTTGATGTTGATAGCAACGCCAGTTATAGTTAAGCCAAATTATTATTAAATTGTAATTTAAAGTAAAATTTAATTGACAAGAGACTAGTTTTAACATTAGTTAGTGACAAGCAAATGTTAATTGACGTTTGCTGAGATCAAATTACAAGTAAATATTATATTAAGGGCCCGTTTCACCTGACTGATAAAGTCCCTGATAGTCTTATCTGCCAGATAAGCTACAGTCTTTCACAAGTCTCGAATAGCAATATCTAGTAGATACGCATTTGGCACATGCATTTCATTTTCACATATGTATTTGTAATTTAAAAATGTAACAGTCGTATGAAACTATTACCGTTTATTAATAAGAAAATTATTCTCGAAAATATAAGAAGCAGTTATTTAGTATATTCATCCTCTATCTGTGAGATAGCATTAGTTATTTATTAGGCAACTATCTGAAATTTCATTCGTAACCGGTGAAACTGGCCCTGAATGTATAACCGAGTGTTGCTATACCTACGTATACCTACCTACCCTAATAAAGATGAATCCACTTTTTTCTAATTAGATATTGCGTGTTGATTGGAGTTAAGCGCCGCACTTTGTATTTATCTAACAGGCATTACTTTCAGTGAGATATGTTTCATGTGTATAACATTTTCTTTCTTTCACGCTGTATCACGCATAAAGCAATCTAAACAACCTAATCTTAAGACATTACTCACATTCCGTTGAACATTCGAGGCATTGTGTGTTGGGTGACGGAACTAAACGCCGCGCCACCATAACCGCGCCTACCTAGTTACCAGGGTGACGAAATGAAAATAATAATAAATAATAATTCAGCCCTCCACCAGTGGGAATTGAACCCACGGCCGTCGAGCTTACAGTCACACGCTAGTGCCACTGCGCCACGGCGTTATCTAGAAACCGTATAAAGTGTAATAATCGTGAAAACCAAACAAATTTGTGTGTAGACCAAACTTTAAAAAAAAATCTATTTAACATGACATACAATAAAACAAACACACAACAGACATCAACATCACCAGTTTATTTTCATCTTGAAAAAAAAAGTTCAGAGTCATCCTTGAACTTTGCGTCGGTTTTATCAACAAACGCCGTCTGCCAGTAAAAATATTTGGCAAGGAGTAACTGGCAATTAACAAGGCGCCGCCGATAATGATGAAAAAAGTTTTACGTTTGTTTTTTTTTGGTGCTGGTAATAATTTGGAGTGACCTGGTGAGGGAGGAGTGGATCACGTTTCCAAGATGGTTGAGGTTTCGAATCTTTGACGTTACTTTTTTTTGTTTTAGCGTCACGCTTCACCCTGAACATAGCAGGGTAGGTAGAGAGGCAGAGAGAATCGAAAAACCTAGTGTTAAGACACTCTGTTCCCCATTCAGACATTTCCATTCTCCTCTTCCTGAATACTCGAAGTATTGCGTTTTGGTCTTTGAATTTAGGACCACGCGTTGCTGATAACTAGATCTATAAATATTAAATATTTTAATCCCCCGATTTATAATCGAACCAGCAATCATCATGTTTCTCCCCTGTAGAGTAAAGACATTTTTACTCTACTTTCCGTGGTCAGAGTCAATGGATGTTGACTAGCGGAACTTAACGCTGCCCTCACTTTTTGTTGTTATAAAAAAAAATAAAAAATTATGTTTTCTGGTCTCATTTGGTAAGTATTTATATTATTTTTCCCGAAAATGCCCATACATCTATGCAACGCTATATAGAGAATGAATTAAAAATATTCAAAACAATTTTTCTAAAATAACATACTATCTTACATACCAAACCCAAACTGTTATATCTATGGATATTAATATTTAAAAAAAGGGGTTAATTTTATGCTGACGGTCTTTTAGCAGTTTTTTTTTTTTGTAATTAGACACCTAAGAGAGTGTAAGGCGTGGCAAAGTGGCAAGTCATTTTGTGTATAGCTTTTTAATGTAATTAATTTTACATAAATGTAATTAGAGGCCGTGGCCTAGAGGCGCAAATGTGACGGGTTGTGGGTTTGATTCTAACTCGAAGACATGAAATATTTATTTAAATTTATATTTGCATTTCTTCGCTCTAGTGTCAAGGCAAAGCGAGACATCGAATTTTTTCCCTCAGCACGCAACGCCTCCATAAGTCGACGAAAATTAGGGAACAAAGTGTCTTAGCACTAGGCGGTACAACGTCTAACTGTAAAATGAATTAAACTGAACTAAAAAAATGAATTATTTAATATTTTCATTTTCTGGTAGCAAGACATACACAATATCTTGACAATTCAGCGAAAAATCATGATTCTTAATGTTAGCTTATCTCTATGTATGAAGCCATCACAGAACGAAGAAATAAGAATAATTGGTAACAAGCATAAATCGAACCCACAACCATCACAACCGCTATACATATAAGTTATCTATCTTAAAACTAAAATAACGTGTAACGATCTACATCTTAAAATATAATCTTTCACAAAACACATCAAAACGTAAATCTTTTCAAAAGAACTGATAGGAAAAAAACTCGAAGCCAATTTATCAAACATTATTGTCACCTCGCGCCGAAACACGACACGAGTCAATTTGTCATACTACGGTGACAAAAGACAGTTTCAACGGCCTTGCTTTAAAATAAACTTAAAAATAAAGACTTCGTAAACTCCCGTGTACCTAATGCTTGTCAGTTAACTGCTAATGCTAATAAGCGGCCCGAACGCGGCTTCGCCCTCTTCCACATATATTTATATTATAGCCAAAATATACTAAATAAATAAATAAAATCAGCTTCACGCTGTATCTCGCACACAGCAGGATAGGTAGAGGGAACCTAGTGTTAAGACACTCCGTTCCCCACTTTCCGCCGAATTCTGGAGGCATTGCGTGCTGAGTGGCGGGACTCAACGCCGCGCTTTGCCTCGACACCAGAGCGAAGAAATGAAAATATAAATATAAATAAATATTTCACTTCTCGGGATCGAACCCACAACCAGTCGCCACTTTGTGCCCCTGCTCTACGACCGGCCTCAAATATACAAAATGTTTACATAAATTGTAACCTGTGTGTTATTCTGATATACGCTAAGCGACATTACTGTAAAGTTTCATCTAAATTGGTTCAGTAGTTTTTGCGTGAAAGTTGAACAAACATCCATCATCACGAACTTTCACATTTTATATTATTAATAGGATAGTAGGATTTTAAAATGAGGAACTGGAGATCTAAAGTAACTCTATGTGGAGATTTTGAGACTAGCTCAAAATAAATGAATAACAACCCGTTATTTAAGCCAATTTTTAGGTGCGGAAGTTAACTCCGATGCAGGTACAACGGGTTACATCAAAAAAATTATACGAGATTTTATATAGCGTATATAGTGCCTCAATAAATAGACTATCCAAAAAAGAGTTTTTATCAATTCGAAGCCGTATTTCCTGAGATTAATGCGTCCAAACAAATAAACAGTTTATATTATAGTATTTGTATAGAAGTATAAACATAAGAACATATAAAGTATCGTTTTTATTTGTATTTTTATAAGTACCAGCAAAAGTTCAAAAGTAAGAGAACTCGTGGGAGATAAATCCCACCAGTGCAATGTTTTACTATATATAACTGTTAAAACTTTTGCTCTTTGTGGCCTTATAAAGAAAAAAACATAAAACAAAGCCAAAAGTTACAATCTTAAAGATTACCAACGATAAGTAAATAAATTATATTCTTTTTTTGTTATATATTTTTTTATATTTACACATATCAGGATTGGCAGAGAGAATCTAACTCTAGTCTTAAGACACTCCTTTCTCATTAAGAACCTTCCGTTTTCCACTTTCCGTTTTCCAAATTCTGGAGGCATTGTGTGTTGAGTAAGGAAAGTCAACGTCGCGCTGTGCCTCGTTATCAGAGCGAGGAAATGAGAATATTAAATATTTTACTTTCTCGAGTGAGAATTGAATCCGCAACCTGTCGCGTTTTCGGTCGCAGGCCCCTGCGCCATAACTGGACTTTAGAGAAGCAAATATTTAAATAATTGTGCGAAGAATAAACCGCATAATTTTCTTAAGTGAGTTATAATGTCTAAAACCGGCCCTACCTATAAAAAAGAGAAAGGCAAAATTATTTTTTAAGACACTCCCTTCTTCACTTTCTGCTGAAATTTCGAGACATTGCGTGTTGATTGGCGAAACTCTACATCGCGTTCCATCTACTAACTACAGCGAGGAATTAAAATTAAATATAAACACATCATCAATTAAATTAAATATAAAAAACACTCTCCCCCGATGTGAAACTCACAACCGTCGCGTTTATAAATATCGCTGTGACACTGCGCCATAATGGTGCAAAATTGTGATTTAAGAAGAAGTTTTATAGTGTATTATAACATAAATATAGACCTTCTAGTCTTCAATACATTCCCAACCAGATAATACCAGATAAGTCAAAACTAACAACTCTTGGAAACAGGTATGTACGTAACCGTAGTTGAGATGTACCTACTCGTATTGAGAGCGACTCGTGTAATTATATGAAGTGTTAGTTTCACTTTGAATATGACATGCTAGTTAAACAAATTACAGCTTATTAGAATTTGTTCAAGCAGACATGATGGGTTTTGACGATTTACACGCTTCACTCTGTTAGTATATTGGAACGACAACCGTGGATTTTACAGAAAATAGGAAATTCTAAAAATAATACTTGTTTGTCCCACGTTGATGAAATGTTCAGTTTTAGTACCTGGTACGATGGACTAGTGTTTTTTGCCGTGGGATCCCGGCCTAGAATAGGATCATCCTGGTACTGGTGGTGTCGTACACACAAACAGAAATACAAAAAAAATACACTAAAACGATATTTATTCTTAAGAGAATGTCAACGTGACACAAACCACGTACGACCAAGGAAGCATCAAACCAGGTCACTACTTCTCCAAAACAATAACGAAATAACAGTTGCGAAGTCAATTTCTATTAAAGGGTCCCGCGAGAACCTCCCGCATACTGATCAAGAGTCGAGGCTGAATAAGTCAACGTAAAAGTAAACAATGTTACTCAATATCTATTAGAGGCCAGTCGTGTCCTAGTGCCAGGGTCTGTAAGCGCAACTGTTGTAAGTTCAATTCCTATTTGGGGAAAGACTATTTACATAGCAAAGCGCGGCGTTAAGTTCCGCCACTCAATACGCGATATTTAGAAAATTGTGCGGTACGAGGGGAATGTTATTTGACTAGGTTTCATAGCTGGATTCAACCTGCAGCTATATCTGACGCAGTGAGACATCATTTAACTGTAAACGCGATAGTTATGGGTTCGGTCACCTCTTGGCTGATAAATTTATATTAATAATTTTCAGAATATATTAATATTTAACATTTTAACGCTCTGGTGTCGCAAAGCAAAGCGCGGCGTTGAGTTCTGCTACTCCACACGTAAAACCTTATTCGGATTAAAATAGGAAGCGAAGTGTCTTAAAACTTAGGTTCCCTTTGCTTACCCTGTTGTGTGTAAGAAAAAACACTCGATTGGAAAGTTGAGAACGTATCGAATTGATAATAAGGTATTTCTACCTACTCTATGCTTACAAAACTGTAAAGCTGTTAAAAAAGTCTATTTCTATATATTTTGTACGTGATAGGTCCTCGTGTCCTCGCTTCACCCATTTCTAATTGTTTTATCGATTTCCTCTTTAACTAATAGGCGTGCATAGATACTGTGGCTCTTTAGTTGGCGTTGTTTGATATATTTTCAAATGGCAAGCTTAATTAGTTTGTTGAAATGGAACAGTGTGGTTAAAATTTAACTTTTTATCAAAAACAAACCAAATCAGCTTCACTCTGTATCCCGCTTTTAGCAGTTTAGGCAGATGAAAACTAGTGGTGAGACTCTCCGCTCACCACTTTTCGCTGAATTCTTAAGGCACAGCGTGTTGAGTGGCCTTGAGACCATGCGAATAAATGAAAATATTTAAGAAATCGGCTTGTGCGTCTGCTTTTCATCGAAAAAATATATCTGCTTATCATTGATATAATAAATAATAATTAATTTTGTTGTTATGAACATTAAATTTAGCTTCTTTAAAGAATTCTTCTAGAGCCTTTTAGAGTCTTCATCTAGCATAAAGTAAAAAATATAAAACTTTTGACGTTGAAGGCGTTGGGTTTTACAATATCTCAAAAATTCGATCGGAAAGCGAAGTGTCAAGAGTATAAGACTAACGCTAGGTTAGGATAAAACGTAAAGTTAAATTTAATTATAAACCTAGAACCTAGTGTTAAGACACTCCGTTCCCAAATTTCCGCCGAGTTCTGGAGACATTGCGTATTAAGTGGTGGAAATCAACGCCGCGCTTTGCCTAAGGCCAGAGCAAAGAAATGAAAATATAGGTGTAAATAAATATTTCATTTTAAGGAAAAAATCATAAAAAAATATAAAACAATCATTAGTCATTATACAAATATCATATTATATAATACTATTGTAAAGAATACAAACGAGTACATCTGAGAAGACTTATATTTTCCTTGATCTACTCTATGTGATTGAGTGCACTAAGAAATAAATGTATTGCAAAACAAACGCTTCATATTGACATTGTCGATTATACGATCTCTATGAGAATTGAATTTATATTTATTTAGAAAACGTATAAAAATTTGAACGCAGCGGGACTCGAACCCGCGCCTCCTGGAAACCGACCAGGCGCTCTGACTACTAAGCCATGAATTTATATCTCTTTTTTTCAGGGTACGCAGAGGGAACCTAGCTTTAAGACATTCCGTTCCCCGTTTTATGTTGATTTCTGGAGGCATTGCGTGTTGAGTGGCGGAACTTAACACCGCGCCCTGCCTCGATACCAGAGCGAAGATATGAAAATGTCGAGTGGGGATTGAAGGCACAACCTGTCGCATTTACAGTCACACGCCTGTGTCTCTGCGCCATGACTTACCTTAATAATAAATAAAAAAATCTAAATTAATTAAATCATCAAAAAGTAATTAAGTTACGTTATTTTTACAAATTCATATCTTTTAGCTTAACTTCAATTAAAATTACGTAAGCAATAAAAAAAGTGTTTGAATTTTTTCTTATCCTTTTCTTCTCATGTTTTATTTCTTATTTTTATCTATCTTTTAACTTCGCGTTGTATCCCGCCTATATCAGAAAAGACAGAGGCGACCTAGCGTTAAGATACTTTTTTTAGATTCATATTAACCTGGGAACCTAGTGTTAAGACACTCTGTTCTAATTAAGACTCAATACTTTGCCATTTTCCGCCGAATTCAAGTGGCATCGTGTGTTAAGTAGTAAAACCCGAATTAGAATTAAGATATTCCATTACGTATTTTCCGTCCAATTTTCAACACATTGTATTGAATGGCGGAACTCAACTCCGCGCTAAACATTTAAGATTCCTCAACATCAAAAGATCATTCAAATATGAAAGAGATCTAACGTAAATTATTCTAAGCGTATGAATATTTGCCGCCATTATTACGGATTCCTAAGATATTACGAAAACCCAACACTTAATAGTTGGGGCTTTAAGACCAGAAGCACATTCACATTCTTCATCGATCGATACCATTTTAGCGAGAGTGTTTCTTACTAGTCAATATATATACAGTGTATATACATTGGCAGAAGTCAGGGCTACAAGGTTCTGGGTTCGAGTGCCACTCGAGTAAATGAAATATTTAATATTTTTATTTGTTCGCCCTAGTGCAGAGCCAAAACGTGGTGTTGAGTTCCGCCACTCAGCACACAATGCTTGGGGTGAGAGTGTCTCAATATTAACACTGCATCTGCTTATTTTGCTATATGTGGAATACAGTGTGAAGCTTAAAAAATCGATTGTATACATAATAACAACAACTCTTAAGACCAGATTAACTTTTTAGGTATTAAAATATTAATGTTGCGTAAAACATTTTTAAAAAATGTTTTTTTTTTATCAATTTTAACTATTTACAATAAAGATTTTGCTTATTCGTATTATGCAATGTTTTCCTGACAAAAAAATAGATTTCTATGTAAATGATTAATATTTTTAATCTTTCCATTTTTTTTTTCAGCTTCACGCTGGGTCTCACGCACGAACGGCAGAGGGACCCAAGTGTTAAGACACTCCGTTTCCCACGTCCTGCCGAATTCTAGAGGATTGCGTGTTGAGTGACGGAATTTAACGCCGTTCTTTGCCACGGCACCAGAGCGAGTAATGAAAATTTAAATTAAATATTAAATATTTCATTCAAAGGGGAATCGAATCCACAACCTGTCGAGTTTACAGCCACACGTTTGTGCCCCTGCGCCACGACTGGCCTGTAATTTATATTTGTTAATATAATAAACACCTGTGTGGCTTACCCCTTTGCTTAAATATACCTACTGCAAAATCAATACAAATAAGTTTGGAGAGGTCGACATTTTCAATGAACAAGATGATAGTCTTAAGATATTTATAATAAAGCAAATAAAAAATCAAGAAAAATACGATTTTCAGATTTCTTTATTAAATAGTACTGTCTGCTGAAAATATATATTTTAATACATATATACTAGTTTTGATGAAAATATCTAAGCAAAATTTATTAAATCCATTGCAGCACAATGATAGTAATACAAAAAAAACGTTTTTATTTAGCATGAGATCAGAATGTTTTACATCAAAGACATAAATAGCCCTGATATCCATAATATTAACATTGTAGGTTCCCTCTACACCCACTGATATGTGGAAGGGATACAGTGTGAAACTAAAAAAAACATTATATGGCCATCAAAAATGACGCGGTTAAGTTCAAACATATATATACAGTAACTACATACATACATCCTACTATAGTCTCCATTTTTGTGATGTGACGTCCGTATACCATTTCTGGTGACGGACGCTTTATGAATAGAACATTAATCTGATTACGTAGAAACAGTAAAAATGTGTTTTAACTCATTTTCTCTTGTATTTTAGCAGAATACACTTCAATATTAAAATATTTAGTTCTCTATTTATCGTTTACTTCTTTTGCGATATCTAGTAAATATAGCTGGATATTTAATTTTAGCCATTTCAGCCACGATAAGCCTACTTGATCAAAGGCAAAAGACATTGTCTTATCGCCCGAAATAGAGACATTGCAAGTTCCCCAAAAATGCGAATAGAACCCACAACTATCGCTTTTACAGTCATATACTAATCTAATATATAAACACAAAGTTTTAAACAACAAATGAAAGCTACAATTTATATTTACTAATTTAACAATAAAATTATTATATATGATCCAACAACTAATATCTAATTAGCATCGTTTGCAAAACTAAATTCATAATCGAATTAAGTTTATTGCTGACCTATTAAGCCTTAAAATTATTTATAATTATTGGAAGCATAACAAACATATACATATATGTTTATTTTAATTATTGGTAATTGCTAAATCAATGTTTGAGGCCAGTCGTGGCGCAGTGGCACAAAGTGTGACTATAAAACCGACTGGTTGTGGGTTCGATCCCCACTCGAGGAGATGAAATATTTACTTAAATTTATATTTCCATTTCTTCGCTCTGGTGTCGAGGCAAAGCGCGGCGTTGAGTTCTGCCACTCGACACGCAATGCCTCCAGAATTTGGCAGAAAGTGGGGAACGGAGTATCTAAAACACTAGGTTCCCTCTGCCTACTCGTGTGCGTTTTATTAAATTAAAGCTTCTCCTATCAAATACACAACCACTACATTTTACGACTATATCTATGCAAAACACATTCAAACGAGACCAATTTTAAAAATTCACATCTACTTAAGAATAGAGCTAAAAGCAACTGAAGAAAATCTTTTTACATCACTTATCATTTGAGATGAGAAATCCATTAGCCCATTAAAATGCTACGAAGCAAGAAATTGAATACCTGGAGATCCGTCACACCCACGGCTCCATGAATTATCATAATCTATTAACTGCTTGACACTCATATATTTGTTAAGTGACTTTTCTTATACAGAGTGGAAGCGTCAGCGCTCCTTTTACGGGAACAGCATATCAAGATACGTCAACAGTTTAGACGTAGGATTTTTTTTCATTTTAGGATGTTTGTCCATACCTGTATTTCGTGTAACGTAGTTACGCATAGACACCAATAACGTAAACACATACTACTATAAAAATACTACTAAGTGGCCGTTCAAGTATTACATGAGTAATTTTTTTGCAATTATTGACCCCACTATGTCATCAAAAATAAGCAATCCTCTTAAAAATATTTCATTGAACACGTCAAAAATAAGCAAACCCAAGACGTAATACTTGAACGGCCCCTAAATACTAAACTTTGATTTCGGAATGAGGCGTATGCGGCGGTTTCCCTTTGATAGGTTTATGTGCGCGTGCGTCGTTCTTGACAAATGGCGTTTTATTTTATTATTTAATTTGTTTGAAAAAATACTTTTTCATTTTTGGGGGGGAAAAAATACTGCATTAGGCTTTTATAGAGTAGTCAAGACTGTGCTTTCATTTAAAGTGGTGCTGACAAAAACACTCTGTATATGTATGTTACCTTCAATCTGTACAATTTGATATTCTACATAATATCTCGGCTATGTATAGAATACCTAAAACTATTTTACACTTTTTTTCATGAAAAAAGATAAGGCAAACAAGCGTACACGTCACCTGATGGTAAGTGATCACCGCCGCCCACGACCCCTTGCAACACCAGAGCAGCTACAGGTGCGTTGCCGGCCTTTAAAGTGGAGATAGATGTACTTTTCGAAGGTTACCAGGTCGTATTGACCTGGACACACTACCGCAGGTAGGCTATTCCACAGTTGTGTTGTCCGTGGAAGGAAGTTCCTACGAAGCCGATCAATTTTAATATAGACAAGCAGAAATATAGACAACAAAAGACACGACTGTTACAGAACATCGATTTGATTCGCTTGTCTATTCGTCTGTACATCACTAACCTGTCACGGAATGTCAAAAATAATTCAATTCTTTATAAATGGCTTTCAAATGTCAAAAATATCGACGCGCTTCAACAATTATGACAGCTTTACGTAATATTTATTGTTCCGATTTTCACAGCTGATGAGTATAATGACTTTTAGTCCATACTAATGAATCTGTTGTTTTATAAGAGAAGACAAAAATGTCATCTTAATTTATTTTTCGTAACATTTTTTTATCTGTGGCTCTTTTCAGCGAAACTGGCAATGGTGTCGTTGGTAAATTTCCATGTTACTATCCATACATACGTATCCTAAGTATTCATATATTATTTTTTGATTATTATTGAAAATTTAGTAGTAAGTATTTAATATATTAAATAGTTTTTAAAGCTAGAAACGAAATTTCAAAAAGAAATTTCAAGTAAGAATTCACTTCAAATGAGATGTTTATTCGAGCATGATCCAAATTACGATTAAAAAAACAGCTTCACACTGTATCATATGTATTACAGTGTAGTGTAGGCACAGGGAATTTAATGTTAAGACACTTAGATGTCCCACTTTCTGGCGAATTTTCGAGAATTGCGTGTAGAGTGGCGAAACTTAACCTTGGTACCGGAGTGAACAAATGGAAGTATTAATAAACAATAATTCACTACCCCGATTAGGATCGAACCCATAGCCGTCGCGTTGCAGCCACATGCTTGTACCACGACGGTCTGAGACACAAAAGGAAAAGAAAATAACCAAGCAGCATTTTCAATACATAGAAAATAATTTTAGACAAAATCAATACCAATATTGTCGTGCCTATATTTATTTAACTTTAATACTCGTCTCTTCTCGTATAAGGTTTTTCCACGCAAGTAGATATTCTTTTGTTATCGCCGCGTTTCCGCGTCACGGGTACAATATACGGAAGTTGAAATGAGTGACATCCATTGTAACAGAATAACTGACACCCACAGACTGCAGTTATCGATTTAATCCTAGTTTATTATTATTATTTAGTTTAATGACACATTTAGGTGTTAGAAATCACATGGTTTTTTTGTTAGCTTTGGAACTCACCGCCGCGCTTTGTCTCCGTATAAATTAAATTACAAAGCAAAGAAATTAAAATAATAACTCTCCCAAATTGGAGTTGAACACGCAATCGTCGCGTATTTAGTTAGATTGTACCGCTGCGCCACGACGGCCTTTTGAAACATTTTATTTGCTTTCCATTAGATATGTAAAGAAGTTTAGTGCGAGTAATTTACCTATATTTTATATATCATTTTTTTCTGTTTCACGCTGTAACCCGCACTTAGACACTCCGTTAACATTAAGACGGTTCCGTTCACCAATTTCCGCCGAAGTTTCTAAGCGTTGCGTGCTAAGTGGCGGAACTCAACGCCACGCCTAATTCCTACAGCGAGGAAATCAAAATTTATTGTATTCCTCCAAGTGGCAATCGAACTCACATGCGCCCCTGCAGCACAACGGACTCAAATCAAATACAAAATGCATGGAGAAGCATTGTTGTAATACTTTTTTTTTTATCAGCTTCACGCTGTATCTCGCACACAGCAGGTTAGGCAGAGGGAACCTAGTGTTAAAACACTCCGTTCCCCACTTTTTGCCAAATTCTGGTGGCATTGCGTGTTGAGTGGTAGAACTCAATGCCGAGGTTAGCCTCGACACCAAAGCGAAGAAATGGAAACATAAATTTAAGTAAATATTTCATCTCCTCGAGTGGGGATCGAACCCACAACCAGTCGGTTTTACAGTCACACTTCGTGCCGCTGCGCTACCTACGACTGGCCTCGTTGTAATATTTGAATATAAAAAAAAAAACATCATAATTCTTATTTTTTTTATTCTTTCACAAGGTATATTTACAGCGAAAGAAGTAATTTGATAGTTTATTCTAATTAGATATGTTTGTTTAGCTTCAACCTAAATGAGATTAAAGTTAAAGTAAATTAATTTAAAATAAATTTTGTTGGTTTAGAGTTAAAAAGATTATCTTCTTCTAATATAATAATAATATTAAATATAATTTGTTTTATGTATATTATGAGCAATTTGATTCAACAATAAATTTGATATTTTTAAACTATATAAACATTCATAGAAGCTATTTCCTTTGTATTGATCAAAATAAAATAAGCTTAACACTGTATCCCGCACACAGCATGGTAGGCAGAGGGAACCTAGTGTTATGACACTCCGTTCCTCATTTTCCGACGAACTCTGGAGGCATTGCGTGTTGAGTGCCAGTACTTCACGCCGCGCTTTAGCTTGACACCAGAGCGAATACATTAAAATATAAATTTAAATAAATATTTCATTTCCTCAAAGATGCTTATAGAGAATATCACGTTTATATCTCTTTGAAATATATGTTACTTAGCCGTAACCGCTCGGGGCTATGCGAAGGCAGAAGATATTAAATTAATTATTTTATATGGGAAATATATATATATATGTATTATGATCTTATAAAAAGAAAAACGTATGTAATATTTACATAATAACACGTAACACACGTAGTTTTATAATGTAAAGTAAAAAGATGTATAGAAAAAAAATCACACACAACTTAAAGTGAAAATGTAACTCCATACGCAATTCCTCCAGAACTCGGTGGAAAGCGGGGAACGGTGTGTCTTAACACTAGGTTCCCTCTGCCTACCCTGCTGTGTGCGAGATACAACGTGAAGCTGATTTTAATTTTTTTTTTAGATAAAAATCCTCTTCAATCCGATCACTTAAAATATTAAACGTATAATTTCTACTTGTGATATTTTTTTCGCTTTTTAATCTATTTGTGAAAACAGTAAATACTAAACCTCCCTCCCTCCTTTTTATCTTTTAACGTGACCTTCCCCCAGTTACATCGATAAGTACTGTGTTCTCGGAGGTCAACGGGGATTCCCCCTTCTTCTCTTACAGAAATATGTTTACTATTAATTTATTGAGTATTCTTAAAATTTATTTAGACTTTATTGTTACCATTAGAGGCCTATCATATCCATTGCAATATAAACACGATGCCTAAAGAAATCGTCTCTTCCATTAATGTAATAAAAATCGATAATATTTATTTAAAAAAATTTAAATCAACTTTACGCTGTATCCGGCAAACAGCAGCGTAGGCAGAGAGCGCTTAGTGTTAAGACACTCCGCCAAGTTCTGGAGGTATGTGTGAGTTGCGGAAGTCAAGACCGCGCTTTGCTGCGACACCAGAGCGAAGAAATGAAAATATAAATGTAAATAAATATTTTATTTCCTCGAGTGGGGATCGCGTCCACAACCAGTCGATTTTACAGTCACATTTTTTTTACTTTTTTTTTACTTTGTGCCCCTGCGCCACAACTGGCCTCAAAATATGGACATTTATTGAAGTTATTGTATTGAGGCCAGTCATGGCGCAGGGGCACAAGCGTGACAGGTTGCGGATTCGATTCTCTGGTCTTTTCCTTGTTCTGGTGACGAGGCAAAGCGTGGTATTGAGTTCCGCCACTCAACACAAAATGCCTCCAGAATTCACCGAAAAGTGGGAAACGGAGTGTAACACTAGGTTACCAGGTTCCCTCAGCCCTACCCTGTTATTTGCAGGATACAGCGTGAAGTGAAAAAAAGTTATTGAATTGTACTTATTCTATGTATAAACAAATTTCAAAACTTATTCTACTTAACTAAATCTATAGTTTAGGAGATAACATTTGATAACTCCATTATACAAAAAGCCGCAGCTCTCAGAAAGTTTGGCATGAAATACAAGTTTGTTGACGAAGCATCTACTAAAGTTGTTTACAAACAACGGGCAAGAGCAACAAGAATGTCATTTAAAATATTGCTGTCTATAGTTCAATACAGCGAAGTAAGAATATTTCCCAATAAGTGACTAGTGGCGCCGTGAAATAACTTTTGCTTTTGCTTTAAACGATGGTGGTGGATTCGACTCAAGGGAATAGATTGTTGTAATTTCTTTGTTCTGGTAAGATAAAATGATCAGTTTCGCCATTTCACATTGCGGAAAGAAAGTGAAGAACGGAGTGTCTTGATTCTGGATTATACCTTGCTATGCGTTATGAAGTGTGAAGTGAAAAAATAATATTTTTTTTAATAAATGCTCGCTGAATACAGCAGGGTAGGCAGGGAAGATGAGCGAACCTAACGTTAAGAATCTCCATTCCAATTCGAGACATTGCGAGTTGAGTGGCGGAACCCAGCGCTTTGCCTCGGCACCGGAGCGAAAGAATTAAAATATTTAATTTCTTCGGGTGGGCATCGAACCCACAACCTGCCGCGTTTGCAATCATTCACATGCTCGTGACTCTGCGCCAAGACTAGTTTCGAACGCGATCTCGAGATAAATGGTCTTGACAGACGAACAAACGGAAACGACGATACGGTCTTTTAAGAGTTTATTGTTTCCTTTATAGGTACGGAACCATAAAAATAAAAAAAACTTTTAATCAATAAGTGTCTTCAAAAGTGTTTAAAAAGCATAGATTCTTTTTTAATCTTCTCATACAATCAAACTATTTAGATTTTTTTAAAAATAATAATTACTAATTCTTTAAAAATTAAATGTCCTAATATCTATTATGATAATAAACAAAAAATAACTGTAAACTCAACAGGGTTAAGGTTCTATTCCCACTCTAGAAAATTAAATATTTAATATTTTGATTTCTTCGCTCTAGTGTCGAGTTAAAGCGCAGCGTTGTGTTCCACCAATAAACGCGCAATGCCTCCAAAATTCAGTGAAAAATGGGAAACGGAGTGTCTTAACGCTAAGTACCCTGCTATATTCGTGATATAACATGCAGCTAAAGAAAAATAATGAAGCGGAGTACATTTTCACTCATATATTTTTATACATATCATCACTTCTAACAAATAATTTATTTTAGACTTCCGTCGGTTGATCGCAACACATCCTCTTTGGTAATGCGTCATTTTAACACCACGATCTGTACTAATAAACTGTAATGTGGACCAAGTCTGAAACTAATTGTAATAATAATTAAATTAGAGGCCAGTCGTGGCGCAGCGGCACGAAGTGTGCCTTAAACCGACTGGTTGTGGGTTCGATCTCCACTCGAGGAGATTTACTTAAATTTATACTTCCATTTCTGAAACTCAACACGAAACGCCTCCAGAATTCGGCAGAAAGTTGGGAACGGAGTGACTTAACACTAAGTTCCCTCTGCCTACCCTGCTGTGTGCGGGATACAGCGTGAAGCTGATTTTTATTAAATAAAGTATTCAAATTCAAATTCACATTCAAATAATTTTATTCGAAATAAGAAGTTACATGCTTCATTTTTTGAACGTCAAATTTACCACCAGTTCACTAAAATTAATGCCTCAGACCTGAGAAGAACCGGCGCAAGAAACTCAGCGGGACCTATTTTTTAAAATCAATTTTAAACAAATACATATTTAATTATTTGTGACAATGATACCTTTGAAACAGACTGGAGCGAGCATTTCATTCCCAAGGCGTGTTATCATTTACAAAATCATTAATTTGGTAATA
>JAATLQ010002322.1:0-23662 GCA_013421005.1 Heliconius erato x Heliconius himera
ATATATATATATATATATATATATATATATATATATATATATATATATATATATATATATATATATATATATATATATATATATATATATATATATATATATATATATATAGCTTTTTTTTATTTTGACATTCAGAGTACCAGACCTATATCCCTATAGAATGACGTGAACAAAACGTCAAAAACATTAGAATATTTTGTTATTTAAATGCATGTGAACGCGTAGCGATGGATGTCTCTACGCAAAACCAAAGTGTACTAGTGTGTGTGTGCTTTTCTACACCAATTGTTACAAGTGCTATAGAATGTACTCGAAGCTGTAAAATATATGAGCCTAAGTTCGAGTGTAGATAACTTAAGCTCCAATAATGAGTTCCACTAATCAGATCCTGGTTCCATGTTAAGACCAACTCGATTACATCATATTATTGTATTGTCACCTGAGCTATGTATGATGACAAAATTGTTAAAGATCCAAGTTAATTTTTAATTTCCAAGTGGGTATCGAACCCACAACCATTGCGTTATGTTACAAAGGCCTTACATTTAAATTATATTTTTGTGATTTTTTTAATTTTTGTTTAAATATGTACATATCTTAACTGTTTTATTATACCAGTAATGGTAAAAACATAACTATTCAACGCCTTTGGTACGGCACGGAGTATGGTTTCAACGAACTCGCGTCCTTGAACGCATGCGTCTTCCATTCCGACTCTTCGATCTCGACCTGGACAACGACGTCTGATCTAAACGCTTATTAATTTAGGCGATCTCCGCTATGATTGAGTTGTGACTGGAACTTGACTCCACCGCTGCTACATTGACGGGGCTAACAGTCTCCATCACTTAATTGGCAATTGAGGCCAAAATACTCCTCCTTGGTGTCGGTTACCTCTAGAACAGCATGGACTGACACTGGTAAGTTATTCTGCCACAGAATATTGAGCGTTTCATTGTTTACCTTATCCCTTGCAAGCTCACGCATTCGGCGTAGAAGCTGAAACAGCTTCTGATCCCCAAGCTCCATTTCGCCCATGAGCTTTTGTATTTGTCGGGTTTCAGACTCCTCGTAAATGGCAAGTAAAATTGTTTTGAGCAACGCCTATTTGCCCTTCGCTGGCGGTTTTACCAAAATATCGCCAACCTGCTGTACCACGTGTTCACCGAGCTTCGCAATAACCAGATGATATTTAGCTGCATCCGATTTCTGATTGTAAAGCACAGACTCTGCTTGTATAAACTATGTGCGAGGCTGGTCCTCCCAAAAATCAGGGATACGCGAATTCACTGTAATTTGAGCCACTTCAGTTTCACGCGTGTCTTCCATCATTGTTCAAAATATTCAGTTTTGTTCACTTCAAAAGTCAAAAGTAAAATACAAAAATTAAAATGCACAAAAAGTTTTCAATTAAAAGTTTACGTATAATTCACGTCGGTGCGTCACCACTGTAGCTGTGAAAAATGAAAAACGTATGTGCATTTAATAATTATATTTTACACGTCTGAGTAAACGGACACACGCGGAAGGACTGATTTATAAAATGTGGTTCGCCTATGTCTCGAACCTTTACAAGTATTTGAAAAATATTCAATATAACTTTTGTACGCTGCCACTGAGAGTAGTTAGAAGTTGTCAAAAAACGAGAATCACTGAAATCGTGTCAACGTTCCGACGTAGTTGCTTCGTCCTTTTTATTTGAAACCATGTCCAAAACTCTATAAGAAACTTTTTTACATTTTTGTATTACAAAAAATGTTTAGAAAATATACAGACATGTGGTTTTTATAAGAAAAGAAAAATTTTCTTCTCTCTGTTGTCGAGGCAAAGCGCGGCACTGAGTTTCACTACTCAACACTTAATATCTCCAGAATTTAAAGGAAAGTCTATATACTAGCTTTCCTCTACTTACCCTGCTGTGTGCGTGATACAGCGTGAAGCTGGTTTAATTTAATTTAAATATTTGATTATGTAAATATTTATATAATTTATTTTGTATCTACTTTCATAATCACTCACACAAATGCAATGCCCATCTTACGTGAGTAACGTATCTGAACTATTATTTGAAAAATGCAAAATGTTGTTATAGGGTCGAGTGGCGATACTTAACGCGGCGTTTTACCTTGTTATCAGAGCGAGAAAATGACACACACCTGTGCTTCTACGCCACGACTGGCCTGACCTCGTAAATAAATCTACTATATTAATATTTTGTTTTTGTATTTGATCCACAATACTGACGATAAACATAATGAGCACAGCTAACTATTCGTATTTATATAAAATACAAATACTAGATCAGCAAAGGTACGCTCCATTTACAGACTACACTCCGCCGTACCATTGTTTTCTATTGCATTGAAACATTTTCTATTTCCAACATTGCAATTTACTTAAGTATAACAAGGAAAAAATATTATTATGTTATTAGTATTATGTAATATTTAATTAAATTAAAACCATATATAATATATAAATAAAATTTTTTTTTTGGTGTATCAGTTGGTAGGAAAGGTTGGGCCTGTGCTTGCAATATGTGTTTGGACAGTTTGGCTTGGAGGAATAATATATACATATTTTTGATTATTCGCCTGTTATTTTTACATCTTTCTCGAATTTGGGCGGAAAGTGCCCGTAAAAGGAAAGTAAAAAGGCCTAGATGGATAACCTTGCAAATGCTGCACTTTATTCTAATGATTTGTTTTTACCATCATTGTACTGCTTTTTATCCGAAATAGCGAAACATCTATTTTTTTTGTCTCTTACCATTACAATAAAAAAATTGTGGGTAGACGCAACAGTGACTAGACGTACTTTTTAATGCTCCTATTTTTTTATATTAAAATAATAATAAATGTACATATGTTTTAATAGTTTGATACCTATGCTAAGTTGAATATTACTAAACTTTTTCACACACTTTCTGCACTAAATAAATAACAATGGAGACACCAGTGGACCAGCTTCTCAAGAGGATGGAGGAACTCTATGTTTTCTACACGAATGGGAGAATTTGAGAAAAACTAGTCTCAGCTGGGTTCTGCAGCAGCCACAACCATTATAAAGGCCTTATCCACAGAATTTTACACCTTTAAGACTTTTGTTTGGAAGACTCTGGGTTTACTAAAATCACAGGTGGAACTTGTTGAGTTTGGTTTTATTTTTATGGAAAAGGACAAGGCAAACGAGCGTTCGGGTCACCTGATGGTAAGTGATTACCGCCGCCCACGACCCCATGCAACACCAGAGGAGCTACAGGTGCGTTGCCGGCCTTTAAGGTGGAGATAGACGCGCTTTTTGAAGGTACCCATGTCATATCATATCAAAGTATCGAGCCTTTCACAGATTATTGGGTCCCCAATGATTCGAATGGCTCTACGTTGTATGCGATCAAATGGTTCAAGCTGATACTGGGGTGCACCAGCCCAGTATGTATGTGTGTGTACGCCCATAACTCTTTACCAACCAGCCCAGTTGGTAAAGAGTTATGGGCGTAAAAACTCTAAACGGTAAAGTTTATTTCTCGGTATCTATTAAAGACACCTTTATAAACTCGAAGCTGAACGTAGTATCCATCTTCTGTAATATTTTATATCAAATTACTTGGAATATTATAAATTGTAAAATAAATTAAGTTCTCGGAATGGTGTATAAAACATATATGAAACACCATTCTGTGAATGATACCTACCAAAATTTATATTAATAAGTATATATGAATATATTTTCGCTAAAATATATTTTTTGGCTAGGAACGGTCTCTTCTTTATTCAAATTTTGGTGACAGGTGGGAAACGAGATATTTTGACACTAGGTTCTCTTTGTCTACGAGAAAGTGAAGAAAATAATATCGCGTATTGCGCTTTCAACAAAAAGTGTCATTTTAACTCTAAACCCAAAGAGAAATGATATGTTAAAAAATACCTTAAGTACATATATGATTTTACGTGTTTTATTTAAATAAGGCCAGAAAAACGATAATATACTTAACGACTTGTAATCGAACCCAGAATCGTGGCTTGACATATTTTCACAAAGTTATATATTTTAATAATTAAGTAAATAATTTATTTTTTTAGGTGGGCGAATCCGCGAGCAGGTTACTAGTAATTAAATATAAATTTTCGTCTCTCAAACAAAACTACAAATATTACTATGTTGTGTTTATAAGCTATAAGGTGTTAATGTAGTCTGTGAAATTATTTAACTTAGCTAGCGGCAAGAACCCAGCTTCTCCCGCTTAAACTTATAAACTTAATGTAGCCTATGTTTTATTCTGATGTAACTTATATAACTCGAAAGTTTCACCTAAATCCGTTCAGTGGCTTTTGCGTGAAAGTAGAACAAACATCCTCACAAACTTCTATGTTCATAATATTAGTAGGATTATAAGTTTGTTTTCACGTTACTTATCTGTACCATAACATGCAGATTTGCAATAATATAATAGAGAAAAACAGTGTTCACTATTGGCTTAAGATATTTGTCTGCACACATTATAACGCATACATTCACTACA
This sequence comes from Heliconius erato x Heliconius himera, assembly GCA_013421005.1. Taxonomy (NCBI): domain Eukaryota; kingdom Metazoa; phylum Arthropoda; class Insecta; order Lepidoptera; family Nymphalidae; genus Heliconius; species Heliconius erato x Heliconius himera. Next base: position 4,523 of record JAATLQ010002322.1, read on the forward strand.
GAAATATTAAAAATATATATCTTGGAACTTATATAGTATGGCCCATTACAAAATAAACTGTAGACAACATTATAAATTTGCAGACGTAACCAAAGCCAATTTAAATACACAAAATTAAATTACTCATACTAAAATTAAAATAAAATTAGCTTCACGCTATATCCCGCACAAAGCAGAGTAGGCAGAGGGAACCGAGGTGTTAAGACACTCCGTTCCCCACTTTCTGCCGAATTCTGGAGGCATTGCGTGTCGAGTGGCAGAACTCAACGCCGCGCTTAGCCTCGACACCAGAGCGAAGAAATGGAAATATAAATTTAAGTAAATATTCCATCTCCTCGAGTGGGGATCGAACCCACAACCAGTCGATTTTTACAGTCACACTTCGTGCCGCTGCGCCACGTCTGGCCTCATACTAAAATTGATTTAGTTAAAATAAATACTCCTATTCTGCTAAACGTAAACATAAATAATACAAAACATTTCAAAAGAACACGGTAAGATACGGAAGTCTACGGAAGTACAAGAAATTTCTTGTTCATTTCCAAGAACTATGATAAAATAGTGAGTAAAAATAATATTATTCTACTTCCAGCCATATCAAATTCCTTTGTTGCGAGAGCTTGCAATAGTTAAAATATCTTACTTAGTTTCATATTTGCAATGCAAAGGCTTCATTGAATTCATTTTCCTAGGAGCAATCATTGTGTTGTTCGATGATACAAAACGAAATTGAAATGCTTAAATTGCAAAGTGGAAAATTTTCGTTGTGCTATTAACTTTTTTAAAAATAATTACACTCCTATTGTAATGTAGAACTTATGCTACTCAATAGTTGCAGATTCGGTACTTGTTAGGTAAAATATTTGTGCCTTCTCTAACCCTTAAGAACTGTAGTGAAGTTATGTAAACCCTCTAAGACTATAATGGGTGTAAATACACTTTATTTTTAAAAGTAACGAAATTATTATTTAATTATAAGAAATTGTAAATAATTTATTTTTACCAGTTAGTTTAGATCTATGTTAATAAATATATGTAGTTATTTGTATATATTTTTCTAAAAATCTTATTTTTTGAAAAAAAACCCGTAAAAATTAACATTTGAAAATATGACTTCAACAGCTGACTTTACAAGAAGCGACCATAATGTTTTCTTTTTTATAACAAAACGAAATCCAAATACAAACCAAAGTTTCAATTTCTGTAAAGTACAATACGTTCTCCTTAATCTGGCTAACTTTAATAAATTATTTATTAAAAAAATATATCGAATTTTTCCTCACAAGTTTGACAAACTTAGTAACTTAGGAAAGTTTAGTGTTTCAGTCATTGTCAAATATTTTTTTCCTACTTTCTATTGCAAAATGTTCTCGTAGAGATAAGACAGAAGTTCGTCTTAATCGTCAACACTTTACAGATCAGCTTGATGAATATCTTCTTCTAATAAGTTCTCTAAGTCAATCGGCTTGTCGGCAGATGCGAGTACAGCTTTGATTTAAAATTTTTGTAGATACTAGTTCTATTATTATTATGAACTTATAATCTAAAAAATAATCCACATTAAGCATGTTTAATCTCTAAAATCTAATCTAATAAATATCATAAGAAAGATCAACACTTAATCAATAGGTCACTTTGACTATTGTGTGTCGATATAACCAGGAGACAAGTGTGTGGTAAAAAATTGCGCGTGAGAACGACCACTTCTCTCGCGCATTGAAGGGCTACATACAATTCTGGAGGATATATATAAAAAATACATAAAAGTGCAAAGCGCTGTTATAAGAGTTAAGGAGTGTAGCGACTATAAACCAAATGTTCTTGGGTGTTTTTACATCCATATAGCCTTAAAAGCTTAAATATAGTGCAACATACCCTTTTTCGATTTGTAACGACGTTATATCTCTCTACATACACTGCATACACTGATAGTATGTTATTTATCTAAACAGATTTTTTTTAGCTTCACGCTGTATCCCGCACATAGCAGGATAGACAGTGGGAACCTGGGTTTCTAGTGTTAAGAGATTCCGTTCTCATAAAGACACTTTCATTCCCATATTTTCGCTGAATTCTGTAGAAACTGAAATGCAATATTTTTAATTGCATACGATATAGAATGCACGTGTGAAAATTGATTGTGTTGAAAACTGATGACCTAAGCTTTTTACGTTAACAAATAAAAAAACGACTGTTAAGGGAAATGAGGAAGGGGGGGGGGAGGGGTAATAGAACACACACACACACACACACAACACACATTATATAAACACACAAATCTAATAAATTAGACAACCATACATTTCAAAATTAATGAAAATTTCAACATTCTTTTGTCTCTTTCAAAAAAATGTTCAATTAATATACTTCCACTATTTTCTATACCGGCTTAATTGCCAATCTGCCGGTGACTATCAGTTAACCTAAATACTCGTTCGACTATTGGTGATATTCTAATGGCTAATGTTCAAATGGACCCATAATTAATTCGAGAGTTGTGGATCTGAGCTATTAAGTACTGAAAAAATGTTCTATTTTTATTTCAAGCCAAATTGCTACGTTATTGTCTTTTTTTTAACTGTCTAGAATATAAGATATGCGACCAATCGTGATACAACAGCACAAGCGTGTTACTTCAACTGTCAACGCGATAAGTTTTGAATTCGACTTCCACTCGAAGAAATGAAATATTTAATATTTTAATTTCTACGCTCTGGTGTCGAGGCAAAGCGCGGCATTGAGTTCCGCCACTTAAAACGCATTGAAAATACTAGATATTTTATTCCCCCAAATGGAAAACGAGCCCACGATGGCCTAAATATTAACATGTAAGGCAAAATAAATATTTTAAAGTATATTTTAGATTTTACATTAATCACAAGGAAGATATCTAAGACACAAGCTGTCTCCAGTTCAAAGACCTTTTAAAGAATATATTACAATATTAACTTAACTACTGACATAATAAATAATTCTTTACTTAAATGCATTTTCGTAGTTAATTAATAGAATGCGGTCGGAGTGTCTGTTGGTCTGTGCGTTTGTTCACGCTAATGTCAGAAACGGGTTAACCAATTGAAATGCACAGTTTGCACTATTGTATTTTGGCAAATTTCCCTTACTATTTAGTATTTTTTTTTTCAATACGTTGGTAAATAAAAAGCTTTATCAATATAAGGTATTTTGTAAATTGTTGTAAAATTACTGTTTTATTGAATTTGTTGAAACTTTGGTTTTCAATGTATTTTGTATTGTCATTAAAATTGAGTCCAGTCGTGGCGCAGCGGCACGAAGTGTGACTGTAACCGTTCCCCACTTTCTGCCGAATTCTAGAGCAATTGTATGTTGAGTGACACTCGACACCCGAGCGAAGCAATGGAAATATAAATTTAAGTAAACATTTCATCTACTCGCCCGGGGATCGAACCCACTACCAGTCGGTTTTACAGTAACACTTTGTGCCGCTGCGCCACGACTGGCCTCCTTTATCTGTCTTGAATTAAATACGACTTAAACTAATAAACTTAACTATTATGATTTATGAAGGTAACCTTTACCAACACTATAAACAATAGTGCTTTAAAAATATATATTTTTATCAACAATGATATAACCAAGACGTTCCGAATTTCATTCTTTAGTCAAAAATCTTACCAGCGCGATTCAGAAAATGATACAACGCCATCTATTGGGCTTAAAGTTAAACTGTAACTGTTCGTACAGTTAAAAAATCCCGTTTTATGTTAAATTTCACTTAATATATAATTATATTCATCGAAAATGACGTTTTACTAAATACATACTATACAGTTAAAAATACAAATTTATTATAAACAATTATACATTTATTATAAGTATAGATATAGATTGCTATATAATTTTCGCAGGCAAACTAATGCCTTCAGTTCATTCAAATGACAGACAGACAAGAAATTAAAAAAATATATTTTTGCTTCCTAGTATTCTTTTTAAGAGTCCCTCTATCCATTTCAGCTAAAACTACTAAATGTACAGACAAAATGGTTTTACTGTTTTATTATATATAGAGATTGGTGTCTAAAATCGGTTTCGTTGTTTTTATTTAACGTTTATTTTGTAACATTCGTCAATTTCAATAAATTTATTTATTTTTCTACTATACAAACAAATGTAATAATTAAATAACTGACCTTGATAAGTTTTTATTTATATCCTCATAGAGATATGAATACTTTTTTCTGTAATTTTCGAGGATTAAATTGAACAAAATAAATTTATATTAAGATAAAACTTTTATATTTATAAAATTGATAATATTGTTAGTATTTTTTGTTTAATAGATACCAACAGTTATTACAACGCATGCAAAGAATAAATATTTTAGGCATTTTTTCAATTCTTATACCTTTTGAAAAACTACGAACATTCTTTTAGTTAATAAATTTTCAGTAACCAAAAAATAGTCAATGTTTATCACGTGACCCATATCAGAGAAAAAATATTTATATTCAATAGTTTCTTTTTATTTTTTAACAATAATACATAATTATATTCTTTAGATGTTACTCTGTACTAAGATGGCAACTCTGTTTCCGCATTTAGGTTTCTGAGAAACTAATAACATATGCCATAAAAATTAAGGCATATTTGATAATATATCGATACAATCAATAGAAATAGAAAATATTGAAAAGAAAAGGAGTAATTATATTACATTTTTTGTAGTCCAAACGCTTAATAAAATTGCATACGATTTATTGATTTATTGATTTTGAGTATAAAATTTAATTTAATTCATAAAATATATTTGATTTTTCCTTGAAATAATTATTTCATGTTTTTCTACTATAAATAAATGTAACATACATTATCAATTATTAAAATGTCCATCACCACGTCATCTAAACACAATATCAACTCTTATGAACTGAGAAGTCACCATCAGAATTTACTTTCCAAATATATTTACTTTTTATTGTGTACATCGCCATTTTAGCTTGTCACGACAAATATAGAGGGTTAAATATTATTATTTTTTATGTAACCAATATTGTCGCTTATAATAATGTTTATGTTACACTAAATAAATATTAATTGTACTTTTTTAGCTTTACTTGCGATTCATTGATGAAATTTGATTGTATCAGATTTTTATTTTTCTTTCTAAAATTTCTTTATAGCCCATGATGAAAACTATCCTATAGACTACTTTAAGCTTTTAACTATTAGTATGCCAAAACTCATCCACTTCCATCAAGTAATTATCGGTATTTTAAATAATTCGTATTTTTGGATTTTTATTTTTTCAGGAAACTGTAATGAAAACTGGGAAGAAACCGAAAAAAATGTGCTTCCAGTTCCTAGGCTATCATCATATAAATAAATGATTAATTTCTATCCGGTAGTTTTTGCGTGATTGGCGACCAACGAAGAGACAGACATACAAACAGACAGACAGATAGGCAGACAGACGGACAAGAATTCTGCTTAAATTCTTACCTATTTTTTTTATATCCTTCATGAACAGAAACGACTTTTCCATCCTTTTATAATATATAGAGATTATAACTATAACATTAAAATATTAAAACTTAGTCTACTTTTCTCACTTCACGCCATATAAATAGTAGGGGCAATGTGGTAACAACAATTTCGCCGCTAACCGTAACGAATTGCCTCGATTACACCAATCACAAACTACGGACGCCACAAACTAAGGTAATTCAAGTTACTTGGTCTGATGAAACGACCCAAGCCAATACAGAGTAGCCGAAGAACCTTTATATCTTGATATGGGTTTATATGGTTTTTATGTTTCTACTAGCTTTCACCTGTAGGTTTTCCTCAGTGGTTATATGGAAATAACTTATAATTGTGTATGACATACGATACATTTTAAGCGAGGTAACTTTAACCGGAAGTACAGGGGGTATGGTGTAGGTACCTGTTATATAGCCTTTCTCGACAAATGGTTTACCCAACACAAAAAAAATTAAATAAGTAGTTCCTAATATTAGTGCTTTAAACTAGACAAACTCTTTAGTTTTATAATATTAAAGATATAAATTAATTGGAACAATGGTTTACCTAACAATAGTTTTCCTATTTTTTCATGCAATGTACGTATATTTCGCTGCATTTTAAAGCTTATTTAGGTAAACAATAGTACTTATATTATTACTTAAGACTATGTTTTTAGGAATAATATGTATATGTATAAAATATATAATATATGAACTATTTATTTCTTATAATAAATATATATATTGAGGAACGTCGTAGTGCACAGGGATACAAGCGTGCTCCTGTAAGCGCAGCGTTTGTGAGTTAAATTCCCACTCGAGGGGATAAAATATTTTAACTTGTATGGCTCTGGTGACGAGGCAAAACGTAGCTTTCAGTTCTGCCATTCAACACGCAAAGCATCCAACACTATGTTGCCAGGCTTCCTTTGCCTACCTTGCCATGTACAGATACAGCACAAAGCTAAAAAAACCGGACAAGTGCGAGTTGGGTTTTGGATTTAACCACAAATGTATAATATTTTGATTTATTCCTGAACTAGTTACTACCTGTAGATGTTAGCAGCCAAATTTCATAATAATAGGTCAACCGGAAGTACACTATTAATTTTGATTCCCTTTATAGTGCCAAAAAACGAGGTTTTTGCGATATAAATAGCCATATCTTTTTATTAAGTAAATACATTTTTTTTTTCAGGAAATCATGCGGCCGTACATAGGCCCCCCCTTCTAAGGCTATTATTTTTATGGATTTAACCACAAATTCGTCAAAATTATCGTCCGTAAACTTAGAAATCGTAAAATTAAGTTGATATAACTAAAATCTCCTAATAAGTTATTAATCAGTGGAATAATATAAAAATATGTAACATGTTCTTTTACTATATGAACAGAAATTAAATTTTCTATTGTCCTTTTATTCAACCTTCAATATGAACTTATGAATGACTGAACGAACTGACCGATAATTATCGGTTTATATTTAATTAAGCTGTTGTTTATGCAGAACGTAATTGGGCTTTTTAATCGTTGCCATTTCACAATATTTCAGCAATGAAGCTTATGAATACGTAAGATATAAGCAGTTTTTGTCATCGTTGAAAAATTCCAATTTTCTGACTTTGATAGGGAAAATAAAAATATAAATTAAACCTTAGTTCTTTTTTTATTTTGGAATTTAACTTTGCATATGAATTGAAAAACTTGTCTACCATACAAGACAGACATCTTTATGACAAAATAATAGTTGATTCAAATCATATATATATATATATATATATATATATATATATATTAGACTTGTTGCTTAAAATATTATACTATACAATCGTACTCTACTTTATTAAAAATCAAATCAGCTTCAGTCGTGGCCAGTCGTGGCGCAGCGGACCCACAAACAGTCGGATTTACAGTCGCACGAGGTATGACTGTAAGTCGCACGAGGTATGAAATCGACTGGTTGTGGGTTCGAGGAGATGAAATATTTACTTAAATTTATATTTCCATTTCTTCGCTCTGGTGTCGAGGTTAAACACTCAACACGCAATGCCTCCAGAATTCGGCAGAAAGTGGGGAACGGAGTGTCTTAACACTAGGTTCCCTCTGGCTACCCTGCTGTGCGCGGGATACAGAGAGAAGCTGATTTATTGTTATTTTATAAAAATATTTGTATGCAATTTCCGGTGATCATCCAATTTAAAAATAAAACCTGTTAAATCTTGTTTAATAATAATAGCTACATACATTATTCATTACAAACAAATTCGATTTACGTTTTACATAACAGCATAATCCATTTTAAACTAGAAACTAATTTAAAACTTTGAAATTTAAACGAGCGCAAAATGTTGTCGTTTTATTTGAAAATATGTTGGCTGAATATTAAAAACATGTAGATTTACTCACAGAAAAGAAGGTCGGAGATTTTCATATAATATATAACTGCATAATTCAATACTGATTAGGTACTGGGACAAACCGTGGCGCAGGGGTATAAGCGTGATATTGTAAATGCGACAGGTTGTGGGTTCGATTCGAGGAAATGAAATATTTAATATTTTAATCAGGTGCTTTTTGTAATTAATATTTTATTTAATGGACGGCGTTAAGTTTAGCCAATCAACACGCAATGCCTCGAGAATTCGGAATTCAAAATTCGGATTCGGAAGAGGAGTGTCTTAACACTAGGCTTCTTCTGTTTACCCAGCTACATGCTGGGTTCCAAAAAATAATAATAATAAAAATAATTCAATACTGTTTTGACAACAAAATTTATCACTCCCAAGTCATTATTATCCAATTTCAAGTTTCGTGTCGTAAACTTTTCGCAGTTTTTTATTAACAGTTATGTAATGTGTTAATAAATATGATTTATGCACTATCAGCAGCATCCTTTTAAATATACAAATAATATTTAATCATGATTACAAGCTAAATATCACATAAATTTGCGTTATCAAATTAGCAAGAGGTGTTCCTAATTGATAGGAGAATGACAAGAATGTCACCTTCCTGCGATTCGTCTTGAAATTATAGAAATATTAAATGACATACGTCTTGCGTATATAATTCAACATCTCTTTATTAAATCACAAAAAAACATCTAAATATATTTTTGTTTTTACCCAGGCAACGAATAGGACGGTTACATATTTATCAACCCAATGTATGTCACTGGATGGGGTTTTTGACCCATTGATGGTTTACCGATTTTGATGATTCATACTAATGATATGACAAAGCAATTATCAAAATTGACCACAGCGAGAGTCAGACTCCACAGTGTCAAAACAATTAAATTATAATCGACGAACCACGACAAATAAGTGAAAACTACTTTTACTTTTGTTTTCTCATTTTTTAGGTAACACCAACTTATCTATTTATACTCTAATTATATTATTTTATATTTATTTAAATTTGAATTCATATAAACCAGTTGTAGCCATTTTAAATGTACATATATTACACTAGATACAGACGTTAGCTAGGCACTTGCGACGCGCGTGTCCAATAATTCCGTCCATTCATATCTCACTAATCTATTATACATCTTCCATTGGAGGAAACTACGTGCTCGAATATTTCGTAGCTCAATCCACGCTCATGCAAAGTCAATAAAGTCAATACTAAACTGCTTTAACAATCTTGTAATGTTTGCTATAGTGCCAATCAATACTAAATTTACAAAGTTTCATATCCACATACAAAAATCAGCAGTAATATAGTAATTACTACTGATGTCTTTATTTATGTAGACAATTATTTTTTTTCATATCCAAGTTTGGCCGGAAAGAGCATTACAATATATTTTATGAAAGAAAAATACAAATCCTTGATATCCTCAACCGTACTCAAAATGAATATGCTTGCTTTTTATCATACATACAATTTTTCAAGTTATGGAGCAGTGGGACAGCGTCTATCTGTAACGATATGTGGGATCGATTCTCTATCCGAGAAATAATTTGATATTTAAATAACTTCTGCGTCTACATTTAGTCAGATAAAGCGGGGTGTTGAATTTTGCCACTCAGTATAGTGATGAGTCAAAAATTTGGAGGAAAGTGAGAACACAGTGTCTTTGCACTGTTCCCCCTACCTGCCCTGCTATACGGGTAAAAACGTGAAGCTGTTTTTAGAGTTTCGTACCTTTTAAGGCAAAGTTGAACCCTTATAAGATCACTTTGTTGTCTGTCTGTCTGTCTAACTACTAAAAAATGTGTATTTCCACACTTTAAAGGAAATCAAAATGAATAGGGTGCTTCCTGTTAACCTAGAGTTGGCACCTAGCGTTTACTGGTAATACTTAATTTAGGAAAAAATCTAAAAACTATGCAATATTTCATTAAGTTCAAGTGAGGTATCAGATAAAAGGGCTCCTGGCTAAGCTAAGCTTAAATTTCCGAAACAGCTTGAGACCTCCAATTTTTGTAAGGAACCCTCGATGGAATAGCCTGACTTGCGCTTGCCCGGTTTTTTTATAGTTCATTTCACCTCTTATTTCACTTTGATTCAAGATAACATTCGTAATATTATCTTCGTAGCGTTATGTTTTATGCAACATCATATTTCAAACTCCAGATACTCGCAAAATATAATATTTATATTTCCAATGCTTTCCCTCGATGGATCACAATTTTATGATAAATAACTTTACCTACGACTTGCAGTCTTGAAAGTCTAATGTACATTTGAATAAGTTAAATTTTTAAGTGCTCTAAGTGTAATATGTATATTTTATTGTTTACTAGCGATCTACACGCGGCAACTATTTATACAACATAAATAGTTGCCTATGTGCGATTTTGATGTATTACTATCTGATCAGGGCCGAGGCACTGGTTACTAAGGATCCGAAGGTGAAAGCCTCAAAAAAGAAGTATAACCGAGCCTCTAGGTACATTAACAAACAAATTACCAGATAAAGGTCCGAGCATATCGCAAAATCGGCAAGAAACTTGGAAACTACCCGGAACTCACAAGTTTTGGGCCTTTTCTTCCTTCGCTTCGCCATTACGCACAGGAAATGACATCTTGGTCCAAAATAAATAGGGTACTTCAGGTTAAGCTAGGATTATGATATTTGTCAGCTAGCATCTACAGGTAGGTAGTTTTAGTTTACGAAAAAATCTGAAACTATACATTTGTGGTTAAATCTTATAACAATAATAGCCAAAAAGGGTGCAAAACTTAGGATTAAAGCCGATAAATCAAGTGAGATATCAGATGAAATGGCTCTGGCTAAGCTAAGCCAGAATTTCAAGCACATGGGCCTTTTCTAACTCCAATAAAACCTCCTGAACCTCTGGTGGGCGAGCCTGACTCGCGTTCGTCCTGTTTTGGTTTCTAGCATTAAAGTATTAGATGAAATAAAATTGAAATTTGAGACCCATATTGGGTTGGTTGTTTTAAATTATGTACAGTACCGCTATTTTCTTACAGCGGCCATATTGGATTAATAACAAAACTAAATTTATTATGTGACAATGCAATCATCAGTTGTCACGGGTAATAAAGATAAATACCAATCGCATCGGATAATGGAAAGTGGATGAAACTTAACATAGATTTGATAGCAAACATACAAACATCTAAAATCAAATAATTCAGCTCCAGGCTGTATCCCGCACACAGCAGGGTAGGCAGAAGGAACCTAGTGTTAAGACACTCCGTTTCACTTCGTTGATTTTTAATGCCTTAAGTATGATTGTATAATAATAATAAACGAGTTGTGATTTACCAAATATTAATATTTTATTACCATATATATATGTAAGGTTAAAACGAAATTATCTTTACGTTACCTAAGTAATTAATTTTTAGCAAAGTCTTAATGCATAAACCCGGTCTGTGAGACCAGCGTCACGAGCGATGTAAGTATAATTAACTTCACCAATGGCGGGTTAATCATTAAAACTGTTTACGCTTTTGGATATTGTTTTAATAGTTAAAATTAGTATCTTCTTTCTTAACATGTGGTGAATATATCAAATTAAAATTTGTCCGCATATTCTAGTCCGCATATATTATAAGCGCTTTAAGAAAAAAGTTCGTGCATATAGTTATAAAAAGCTACTGAACCAATCTTAAATAGATATAAAAATTCTTATAAGAAATACGTACGTACGTATGTATGATACCATAGTTTCAGATTTTTTCACATTAGAAGTCATTGTAGTGAGTGCGTTGCAAACATAAAATATTGAAACACAAAGTATTTCAGTGTATTGTATAAATAATAGTACACTATTGTTCAAGCGGTCGAAGCTGCGGGCGCAATCCTAGTATATTATATACATCTCATCTTTCAATGGCTCAGATTACTAGTTTTATTATTAGATTACCGTTTTTATATATTAGTTTACCGTTTTAATTTACATTCGTACAACATTCGGAATCAATTATATTCAATTTTATAGCTTGAAATTATTTATTTTAAATATAAAATTTCTGCTACATTAACAAAATAAAAAAATAAGAAGCAGTACTTACACTGATTCATTAATTTTCTCACTTGATCTAAACATTAATATACTGGAATGGTTTTCTACTTAAATTTAACTTTCGTGAAAAATATGATTGAGTAAGACATAAAGTTGGGTCCTTTTACATCACTCTTAAACTTAACTCATTAACGAAATGTTTCCCTCTTCTAATTTAGGAAATAAGAATTCAAGTCTGAATAATTTAGCTAATTCAAGAAACAATTATATTTCTTCTCTAGTAATGTGAATCCGTAAGTTTACAAATCAAAAAATGTACTTATATAACGCTGTATAATATTATTGTATGAGTAAAATTGATTATTTTAGGTATAAAATTTATAAATTATTCAAATTTTATACTTACCTATAGTGTATTGCAAAATATCATACGTTAAATTTCTTTCGAATCTCGACTCAATATTGTATATAATGGCTTTGAAAATAATGAAGAATTTTCACGCTGTATCCCGCACATAGCAGAGTAGGCAGGAGAAACCGGGAAACCGCCCGCTGGTACCCTTGTACCATAACGGCCTCAACCTGTCATTGACTCTAAATAAAGCACACAGGCTTACAAATACGCGGTGAAACTTCGAGTTACCCTAAAATTATTCTTACTATTTGATTTTAAAGTTCTCTATAGAAAATAAACAAAATATCTAAGAAGGATTTGATTAGCATTCTTTTACTGTTTATCTATGTATTAATTATATTTTTTCCGCGGCTTCGCCCTCGTGGTTCAATGGCAATAGTAACTGATGACACTTTCTGAGTGCTGAAAATATAAAGTGAAAAAGCCCATAAATGGACTACCCAACGCAAAAAAGTTTTTCCAGTCTGAAGGAATAGTTCTTGAGATTGACGTGTTTCACCAAATAAGCTCTCCAGTTTTGTAATATTAGTATAGATGACTACATTCAGAGTTTTTAGATTACAACAATCCCCTCTCTGGCAAGTCGAAGTCAACATTGAGTTCCGCTACTCAATCCACAACGTCATGAATTTCATCGGATTCTGGAGAATTGAGTGTCTTGATTTTTGAAACTAGGATGTCTCTGCCTAACCTGCTATGCGTTAAAAGTGCGCAGCTACCTATTTTTATAACTAATTATAAAAAATGTATAAACACTGTTTACATTAACACTACAGCATTACTATTTTTAATTTGATCGTCAAAAGCACCTGTCCAGTGCACGGATCAGTTTTATGGTAATGCATAAGATAAAAATAAGAAAAAAAAATCATAAAAAAATAAAAATAAATGTTTATAATTTATAATATTTTCATATTTGTGTCAGATAACTGTTAATCAGATATATTTTTATATTTCACCCCGCATCTTTGCTTGCGGGCTACAATTGCTGCTTGTTTTACTTCGTATATTTTTTAAAGTTTATATTTTTTATATTTAGTCTATGGCAGTATATTTATGGAGAACGACCGCGTAAATTAACATTCCTAGTTTCGTTCGAGGTCCTGGAGTTTCATATTAGGTATTCTAGACCTTCCATTACCTAATTTTGTTGTTTTCAGAAAGTGCTCATCATGCTATCCAACTTGTCGTCAGGCGCTGTTTCAATATACCTTATAGATTTGATTATCAGATTTGGCTGCTAGAATATCAGGTACAAAATAAATTATACTTCCAAATACATTATAGCATGTTAAAAAAAATGGAACTGGAATGGAATGGAAACTTATATATACTTAACGAATTCGAAACACTGGGTGGGTGACGACACTAAATACCGAACCCCCAACCATTATATCATTCGCTTAAAGTCAGACGCTGATATATTCTCAAATAACGACATATAAATTGCCTATAAAAGCTAAAATATTTAATACCATTTATATTTTACGATGTTTTTCAATCTGTGACCTCCATTTCACAGAACATTTCAACAATAGGACCATTATTTCACAAAATTGAAGTAAAGTAAGAGTCTCTAGGGCGCAGCCTCGTCTCGATTACAAGGACTCGGTCCGCTATTGTTATCGGAAGCAGATCCGCTAAATATTTAAATGTATAACATACTAGCGTCCCAATCGCGGCTACGCCCGCGAAATCACAAATGTATTCGCGTTTTTTATATCTGGAGGGTACTAAAAAGACTATTAATATGAAAATTTTAGTAGTTTGGCTACTTTATTCACTTTATTGTTTTGGAAATAAAAAAGTATAACTTAACACCATTTACAGTGACACGTTTCTATCCCTCGCTTTCCAAAATAAAGAATTAAATATAATTTGGAGGCATTGCGTATTGAGCTTATCGTGTTAAGGGAAATGAAAATAATTAAAATTTAATTTCCTCTTAAGCATAAGTAATATATCAAATAGTAAAATAATCAAAATTTTATTACCTCTTAAGCCTAAGTAATATATCGAAAATTGACACAACTGTCAACGTTGTACGCCTGTTGGGGTCGGTCATTCCGTGGGCCGCCCACGCACAGTGCGCGGCTCGTAAGCTAATTCTTCTTGAACCAGCACTGCATGGTGCCGTGTGATCCCGGCCTAGAATAGGATCATCCTGGTACTGGTGGTGTCGTAAGGCGACTAAAGTACGTGTGGTAGAGTCACGTCGCCAGCAATGGCAACACGCATGGGCAGACTCGACCGGATCATTACCGCCCCCGGCATTTAAAACCGGCGTGAAGTAGTGGCTTTATGCCACTGCGTTTCGCGTCAGGTAATGACGGGCTCCGGAGCCTAAACCACCTTACAGGCAGGCAACGCACCTGCAGCTCCTCTGGTGTTGGTCAGCACGGGGTCGTGGGCGACGGTAGTCACTTACCATCAGGTGACCCGAACGCTCGTTTGCCTTGTCTTTTCCATAAAAAAAAAAAAATGGTGTAAGACCAAATGTGCAGCTTTGCTGATATTTCGCCTTCTCATCACTTTTGTTGTCGGCATTTTTCCTCTTTACTAAACATTATTACCAGAATTATCACTTCATTCAGTTGTTTTAATATCTTAGGACGTCCTTGACATGCTTGGTCTCAGTCACACAAACATCATTCAGATCTCAGTTATCCATCACATCTAATAATTCATCTATCTTCTATTCCATCCCTCCTCTGTCACTCCACGTAGCTATTTGTAGCGCTGTTCTCCATTTCCCACTCCATTTTCGTTTCGGATAGCGGTCTCCAACGCCGCATTCGTCACACGTTGACACATCAGTGGGGACGCTGTGGTGCGTGTCGCATTGGGGGAAATCCGATAAACTTAAGATAAATAAACTTCGATCTTCTGGAGCAACTTTTAATTCTATGTCTATTTAAATGAAATGAAAGGAAAATCTATCAAATCTGAGAGATCTAAGTCATCAGCATTTATTGCATCATCACCGATACAAACGTCATAATATTCACGTCCGTATGTACCGCGTAGATAATTTGGTATTTCTACTAATGTTCTAAATATGGAAACGAGATGGTTATCGGATGAAAATTTGGCTTTGATATTGTAAATACCGTTATCAATTACAACTAATGGCTTTTCGAATGCCAATTAAGTATATTAATTAGCTTTTAAATAAACTTATATTAAAATGATGATTCAAATGAGATATGTTTGACAAGTTGCGACATAACTTATTGCACAGATAAACTATTTATTAAAATCAGCTTCACGCTGTATCAAGTACACAGCAGGGTAAGCAGAAGGAACCTAGTATTAAGTCACTCCATTCCCTACTTTCTACCAGATTCTGGAGGCATTGCGTGTTGAGTGGCAGAACTTAGCGCCGCGCTTTGCCTCGACACCAGAGCGAATAAATGGAAATATAAATTTAAGTAAATATTTCATCTCCTCGAGTGGGGATCGAACCCACAACCAGTAGGTTTTACAGTTACACTATGTGCCCCTACGCCACGACTGACCTCAATCTATTTATTAATTTTATTATAAACGGTATACGACGTAGCATATTTGGGACATACCTTAGTTTAATTATTTTATCGTCATATCTTAACTTAGGATACGATGCGTTCCGTTTTATTTTTAGAATGTAATTATAATAATTTATTAAATGTTATATTATTTTAGTATCTTTACGTGCGTACTTAAAATTTATGTTGGTCTTAGAAATTATATATTAAATAGATAATACTATAGGAATACCATGATTTTTTAAAGCAATTCATTTTTTCTTTCACAAAATCGTTGCTTTTGATAAAATAGTTAACATTTCATCATTTTGGCCCGTTGCTTTCGAAATCAATGTTCATTTGTTGTTGTTATCAAAAAGTTACTTCTCCATTTTGTCCGAAATCAACATGTTTTAAAGGAAAATCTTATGATCACCTAATAAAAGTTTTGTTATATTAAATAAATAAATAAATAAATCAGCATTGATTTATTTATACTAAGATTTACCACTAACGTTCTGCGTTTTATAGTAATATGCAAAGAAGTTTCAAAAAAATTCTTCATTCTTATACAATTTGCACTAAAGCCGCTATCGCGTAGGAGACAGCTCTGACTGCAAATATGATGATTGTGTGTGTTCGATCCTCAATCGAGAAAATGATCATTTTTCTTCACGCGAATCCCTATCCGAGTGCCTCATTTTGCCTAACACTTCCTCGTAACACGCAAAGTCAAAAATTTTGCGGAAGGTGAGGAACGATGTGTCTTATTAGGTTGCCTGAGTATATCCTGCTATGCAGAAAAAACGTGTAAACCTATAGTTTCACATTAAATTACATTGACACAAACTTACATTTAATTGACTTTTAAATATTCTATTTTAAGAATTTACCACAGTAAACAAGTAAAAAAAAATCTATACGCATAATTTTATAGCACGGACCATACTCAGTTATTATTTGTCAAATCTGAAATTGTAGCCGAATTTATACGATCAATAGTGTTAGCGACGTATGTGGCGTGAAAATGAGATACTCGTGTATCTCATTTTCAGGCAATTATAAATTATCTAAACATTACCACGATACATTATATTTATAAACAGTGTATGTACATTTATGTACATCTAATGGAGACGACACGACTAAATATAAGTATGTCAAATGTTTTAAATAATATTTTTGCTATTTTTTCCAGCAAAAATAAATTCAAATTAATTCAAGTCATATTCACATATTTCAATGGATTAGTAAAAAGATAAAATATAGTATTTTATTTCTAAGCTTTTGTAATCTCATTTTAATTGCTTATAAACGGTATATACGACAGTTATTGAATCCTTCCTTGAAGTATGATTGGTGATGAAAATGAATACAAATTCTTTTTTTATTTTCCCCGCATATGGAATACATCTGTAGCACCGGCGTTAAGTTCATACCCGCTATATAAACTTAACACCGCGCTTTGTCTCGATCAGAGCGAAGAAATGAAAATATAAATGTAAATAAATATTTCACTTCCTCGAGTGGGGATCGAACCCACAACCACAGTTTTACAGTCACACTTTTTATCTCTGCGCCACGACCGGCCTCCAATGAATAATATTTTCTATATTCTTTTTTATTATTGTAATTGCGTTAATTAGGAAAGATTTTTCTATAAAACATTTTCGTATAAAATAAAGCTTATTATACAGTCATTAAAATCAAATCAAATCAGCTTCACGCTGTATCCCGCACACAGTAGGGTAGGCAGAGGGAACCTAGTGTTAAGACGCTCCGGTTCCCCACTTTCTACCGAATTCTGGAGGCATTGCGTGTTGAAAGGCAGAAGTCAACGCCGCGCTTAACCTCGACACCAGAGCAAAGAAATGGAGATATAAATTTAAGTAAATATTTCATCTCCTTGAGTGAGGATCGAACCCACAACCAGTCGGTTTTACAGTCACACCTCGTGCCGCTGCGCCACAACCGGCCTCACTCATACCATAGGCCATACAGTCATTAAACTGATTTTTTCAAACATAGGAATTAATATAGCAAAATGTCCAAAAAATCTTTATAAAACATGTACCATTCGCTACGAAGGCTTATATTATGTCTTCATTATATAACGTTTACACAAAATGGCTACTGAAAGTCCTAAATCATCATACGAAAATGAAATTCATTGTTACATATTGCTGTACAAGATTTATTCACTAGTTATTAGAAAATATAACATTACAAATATTTCACATAAATACTTGTATATTTTAAATATTTAGTTGTTTTTTATCAGCTTCACGCTGTATCCCGCACACCAGGGAACCTAGTGTTAAAACACTCCGTTCCCCACTTTCTGCCGAATTCTAGAGGCATTGCATGTTAAGTGGCAGAACTCGACGCCGCGCTTAGCCTCGACACCAGAGGGAAGAAATGGAAATATAAATTTAAGTAAATATTTCATTTCCTCGAGTGGGGATCGAACCCACAACCAGTCGATTTTACAGTAACACTTCATGCCGCTGCGCCACGACTGGCCTTACAAATATTTAGTGACGTTGTTATTTAAGTTTCTTGAGTAAATATTGTAAAGAAATCAAACACCTAGAGGCTTTTACAGAACTTATATTTCTTCCAGAGTTAAATACTGTTAAGCTTGTACAATGTCTATCTTAAATTCTAATACAATATATTATTCCAGAGATTCTCTTTATTCTTCTGCTCCAAGTCTAAAAGTATATCTAATTATTATAAAATATTATTATATAGTTATTATAATTTTCCGACTACATAAAGCGTCATTTTTATTAATGTTCTCTTGTGACAGTTCACAGTATCTTTTTATTCAACAAAGAGGTTGATTTACATTTTTATAATAAATTATTGCGAATATTAAAACTAATTAATACAAAATCATTACATTCGGCCATCCTACTTCGTGCAATCTCCTGATGCACGACTACTCACAAAAACAGTAAAAATCAACATTTTTTTATAAATTCATTACATTCGGTCGATTACAAATAAAACATATTTTTATATTGCAGCTGATTTTCAACAAATTTACTTATTAAACTATCGCGTCTTATGGAGCTACTACAATCATGTTATCAAACGACATGTGCATTAAATACAAGATTTATCATGTTACTTTACAAAAAATCTTTATTTTTGTGACCAGAAGACTTTTGAATTCTCTCAGTGGTTTACCTATACATACATATAACGAAATTGTAACTTATCGGTACGTGGAAGAAATATGGGATAATCTATTATTGGGGCACTAT